>JAOQIF010000825.1:0-39017 GCA_026260285.1 Colletotrichum sansevieriae | reverse complement strand
AAATAGTTAACTAAGCCTAGGATAGGTTAGTTACCTACCTCATAACTATATATATGGTCACTTTTCCCTACCTAGAGAGATAGATCATCATCATCATCATCATCATTATCATCATTCACTACAATACAATCTATTTATCTCATCAACGTCGTCTACCTGCACTCCTTCGTTCTAAGTAAGAATACTTAGTAAATACTTTATAAATCCTTATCAGACTTAAGAAATAATAATATAAGTTATATTATAAGTAGAATAATAAGTAGTATAGAGTAATAAGAAAGTTAATCAATTATAAGATAATTAAAACGCTAGAGAAGACTTCTAAACCTCCCTATAAAAGTAATATAAAAGCCTATAGGTATCGAACTATATACTCCTATAGAAACCCGCTATATACTTACTAAAGTCTTACTAGTCCTACTACTTATTATTACTATTATTACTACTGTTATTATTACTATTATTACTATTATTATTACCGCTAGTATTACTTTTATTACTCGAGCTATTACTACCTATAGTACTACTATTACTATCCTAAGGATCGTCGCTAAGCCTATTAAAGTCGTTCTTATTATTTTCCTCTTTGCTTAATAATATATCTTTATTACTATAATCTACTGAATATTAATAAACTACTACTAAACCCTTATTTACCTACTTATAAGAATTAGGCTAAAGTATAGAACTACTACTAACTATCTTAAAAATAGAAATAGGGGTATAGTAATAGGCTTTATAAAATATATAAATACTTTAGATCTTTAAAGGCTCCTATAAAGGAAGTAAGGCTATATAGGTATTATTCTTTAAGAGTTATATTATTAAAATATTAGTAAGCATAGTAAGAAACTTATCTTACTTAAAGATATAAGTCTTATTATATAAGTAGGAAGGAAGAGTATTATTAATCTACTTTATAATCTTATCTATTAAGTCCTAATCCTTACCTTAGCGAGCTACCTATAAGTATATATTAATAAGAAAAATAAAAGTAAAGCTAACTATAGGGTAAAATCTATATCTAATAATATCTAAAGGCGCCCCTAAATATAAGTAGTAGTACTCTCCTTAATACCTATAGTAACTAACTAATTCTTATACTATTTAGTACCCTATTTAAGACTAATAGGGTTTATTAATTACTTATAGAGACTTAGGAGAAGGGCTTAACCCTTCTCTGTAGCTATAAGGATATAGAAAATCTTATACTAATAATACTTATTAGCTATAATCTAGCGGGTATAACGCTTAACCTAGTTCTAGTAGTAATTAATAGAAGTAATAAGATAGGTAGGGATCTAGAAGTAAGAAAGTTAGTATATTCCTTCTCTAAACGATCGCTAAACTTACCCCATAGCACTTAATACTATAAGACTAGTATAACTTATATATATAATCGCTGTTATAAGTATAGGTATAGATAGCTAGGGTGCTTTATAAAGCTATAGCGCGTAGCTAATATAAGGCTCGCTACTACTAAACTAGTTATACTAGTATAGACTATTACTAAGCTTAGAGTTATTAGGGCTATAATTAGCGAGGATTTAGATAATAAGGCTCTTAGTACTTATAATATTAAATATAAAGTAATATAAGAAGGGGACTATTCTATAAAGGCTTAGTGAAGGCTAGGTAATATAAAGTTATAAAGGATATATTATAGTAAAGAGGAAAAGAAGTAACCCTAGGGTAGAAAAAAGCTATTTCTTTATAGAGGATTAGGAGGTCTTATTAAATACTTATAAAGGGAGGCATAACTTTAGATAATATAAATAATAGTTATTTACTATAATAGAAGCTACTAAAGGTAAGAAGGTAGGTATAGTAAGTTAATAATAATAGTTGCTGTCTAACCTACTTAATAGCCTTATAATATACCTATTTAGAAGGGGAATAATAAGATAAAAAACGAAGCTACTATAAAGATTCTTATAAGGATATTATATTAGGTAGGCTTCTTAGATAACGGGCGAGACTTTAGGGAATAAAAAGTTATAAATAGTAAATAACTACTAAACTCTAAAGAAAAGAATAGGAGCCCCTTAGAATAACTCTAAATATAGAAGATATAAGGACCTAAAAGGAAAAAGGGTCTTATATATAGCTAAGCCTTAGAGCTATTAATAACGACTATAACGCTAAATAATAATAGAATACTTAGCGAATATATAGTAGATACCCGCTATATAGGATAGTAGAGAAGAATAAGAACGGCTATACTAGACCTAGTGCCTAAACCTATAGTAGGAACTACTATTATTAGAAGGGGGATAATTATAAGGGGATTAAGTATACCGAATAGAGAAGCCTAGAGATAGCTCGGGTAGCGGAGGCTAAAGAGATAGAAAAACATTTAGGTCTAGGGTATAGAACCCTCTATAGCGAGGACTTAGCGAGTACTTACTAAAGGTTAAAAAAGAGGATCTTAGAAGAAGTAAGTAAAAGTAGTATAGTAATACTATACCTACCTTTTAGGTGCTTCTTCTATTAGTTTAACCTAACTATAGCCTATAGCCCCTAATACGTTTATAGACTATTATAATATTATAATACTCTAACTGTATAGTAGAAGATACTAAGGTAGATAATATACTCCCTACTCTTAGTAAGAAGCTTAGGCTTATTAGCTAGCTTTTAGTAACTAATTTCTAATATATTACTAAGCTTAAAAGAGAAATAGTAGCTATAACGACTTATATTTAGGCCATGTAGCGAAGTGTATAAGTGTAAGAGTATAGCTATAGGCCTAAACCAGGAAAGGCTAGAATGCTAAAACGTAGGTATCTGTTATTATATTGAACTATTGCTTAACCTTCTAAGTCTATAGCTTGCAGAGGTTTCTCCAAGGTATATTTATCCGCCCCTAACTTGCTAACGTTTTACTAATAGCGTAGCTTTATATCTTATACCTACTATTATTCCTTATAATTACTCCCCCTTCTAAAGCCTTGGTCGTTAAGGTATACTAGTAGGGTAATATAGCTCTGCATTGCTAACTATAGGGCAATAGTTTAGCGTCTTTATTATATTATTTACTATTGCTCTTTCCTATACTAGATTTAGGCTACTATAGCGAATAATATGTTTTATTTTCTAGCGTAGTATAGATTTTTGAATTTTGAGTATTGGTATTATTTTTTAATTAGTTGCTAATAGTTATATAGCTATTTAGTAGTATATAGCTAGTAATTACTTAGCCTTATTGCCTAGCGATATTAAATATAAAAGGGTGTCTTCTTTTTAAGGTCTCTAATCTAGTTAAAGTTTTCCCTCTTTACTATCCTTCTTTTTTAACTTAGTAGCCTTTATTTTCTTTTAGCACTTATTTTATAAGCTTTTACTATAATTATCTAATTTTCCTTTCTTTCCCTTTTTTAGTTTATCTCTTTCTCTATTATTTTACTAATTGCTCTCTATAATATCTTATATTGCGCGTATAGGCGTAGTACCTACTAAATACCTATGTAATCCTGAGATCCTCTCTAGCAACCTTACTAGTAGCGCTAATAGTAGCTATCTTTGCTTTAGCTATCTTTATAAGATATACTAGGATATTATTAACCTTTGCTATATATATATAGCAAATATGCGCAGAAGTATATCTATTATAACTTTAATAAAAAGAAATATACTACTATAAGTCTCTACTAGTTCGCTACCTAGTTGCTATATACTAACGTATAATAGGTTCCCTAGGAGCTTTAGGGCGTAGCTGAGATAACCTGGAATATATTCTACTAGATCTAAATTTAGGAGCATGAGAATATCCTAACCCCTCTTTATTATTATTATATTCTCGCTTCGCTTAGTAATTATTTAGTAATATAGAAGTATATTACTAAATTTATCTATAATCTTACTACTAGTAGTAGTAGCTATAATATAGAGCAGCTCTAACTCTAGGAGCTTGCCTCGATCTATAAGTACCTAGCTCTTAATATCTTAGTTTATATAAGTTATTATTCGCTACTCCCTTGCTAACTATATCCTACTAATAATTAGTTCTAGGTTAGTACCCTTTATAATAGTATTAATATGCTTTAGCGCCTGAACGCCGCCTAGCTACTATATATTTATAATAATAGTCCTATTATATACCTCTATAATAAGATTAATTATCTAGTTAATAACCCTTTAATAAAACTAGTCCCTAAGCGCCCTTATAAGCATAATATTAACTCCTTTCCTAAGTTTAGCAAGGCGCTTTAAGACGACCTCCTTAAGTAAACTTCTAATAATATTCCCTCCTGCTTTATTACTATTACTAGTACTTACCCTATCTCCTACGCCTTATACCTCTATACTCCTACTAAATATAGCTAAGAGGATAGCGATAAGTTAGCAAAGAAGGCTAGGAAGGCTAGGAAGGCTAGGAAGGCTAAAAAGACTAAGGTTATAGTTACTATCTCTAATAGTAGCTCTAGTAATAAGTTAGGTAGCGAGGTAGGTAGTAGCTCTAGTAATAAGTTGGGTAGTAACTCTAGTAGTAAGTCTAGTAGTGAGTTAGCTAGTAGTTAGTCTATAGGTAGTAATAATAGGGATGCTAGTAATACTAGCTTAGTAACTAGTTGCTATAGTGCTACTCGTAGTTATAGTAGTTAGGGTGCTCGCACCCGTAGCTATAGTTAGAAGTAAATAACTAGTTAGATTATTAGCTCTCTCCTTTTTTCTTAGAAGATAATTCCCCTCTTTTGCTATAATATTAGCAATAACTCGCTACTTAATATAATTAACGTTCTGCTTCTCAATTTCGCTTCTATTTTATAGTCTTATAACTTATAATTAGCAACTTATTACTATAACTTTAGTAGCTAGTTATCCTACTTCTTATAAGACCTCCTATACTATCTATTAAACTTATAAATAGCCTCCTACGCGTTTACTAAGTTCTCTATAGGCTCCTATATATTATATTCTATAAGCTATCCTACCTATTTAACTAGATATTATATATTATTACTAATACCTTGCTATATAATAATCTCTTTTACCTCCTATTCCTCTAGCTTATCCTTAAGCTCTAGGTATATAAGCAAACCTTTACTACTTACTTAGTAGTTATCTTATAGTTCTAGTAAGGTAATAGAGAATATATTATATATCTATTAGTACTATAGTAGTAGATAGACCCTATATACGTATATACTAACTAGTTCTATAATACGTATTTATATAAACCTAGGTGCTAGTTTCTTATTCTTAAATTAGAAGTTCTTTATTAATAGCCTAACCACCTATCTCTAATAGTAGGTCTAATCCTTATGCCTTATATTATAATACTTAGCTTACGCTTTAGTAGCCTTCTGCTACTATTCCTAGGCCTTCTTACGGAGTCTTGAAATATATTTAATTCGCTCCCTTATGCCCTATATTATAACCCTATTCGCAGGGGTTATATATTTTATATAATATAGGTAGTAATTATATAGGGCTTCTATTAGTAAGTAGCTTGTAGTACTATAGTAACTATTATTATATGCAAACTCTGCCTCAGGTAGCTAAACTACCTATTCTTATAGCGAGTTGCTAGTATATGCTTATAGGTACTTCTCTAATATCTGATATATCCTTTCTAACTACTTATTAGTCTAGGGGTAGTATATAGTAGAGAGGCGGCGCTTAATAGCCCTCTCTCTTGTGAACCCTTCTTAAAATTAGCTAGTTAGGAGCTTATCTTAGTTCCTAATTTTACCCTCTAGGGTGCTAAAGCGGTATTTAACTTATTTATAGATAATCTATGCTAACTTAGCAGCTATTAGCTGCTTTATTATTAGAATAAATATAGCGAACTTAGTTATTTAGCATATAATAATAAGAACTATATTATATTCTCTACTTATATGCTGAGAGCTTGCTAGTAATCTAGTGATAAAGTCTATGCTTATTTCCTAGAATAGGTATATAAGTAAGGGTAGTAGTTATAACTTTCTATAAGGCTTATGCCTTAGAACGCAGTTCCCCTAGCATATATAACACCTTATAATATAATTATATATATCTATAGCTAGGTTTAGCTAGTAGAAGTTCCTTGAGATTAACTTAGTAGTCTTATTTACCCCTATATAACCCGCCCTGCGGTTGTTATAATATTCGCAAAGGATCTCTAGCCTTAGAGACCCCTCTTATAGTATCTCTAACTATCCCTTATAGAATAGGGTTCTATAACTAATAATTATATAGCCCCTATAATTACTAGCTAGTCTGCACGCCCTTTCTAATTATATCTAGCAATATAAGTTATTAGCCTATAGTCTGCGGATAAGATTCTCTATTACTTTAGAGGGTTGCTAACTATCTGCTATTTTGCTTATTATAAGCTCCCTTATAACCTAGCGTGGGATATATTATTATGCTATAGTAACCCTAGCTCTAAGCGAGTCCTCTTAGTCTATAACCTCTTGCTAAGTATTCTCCGTATTACCTCTTGCTCTTTAGTATTAGGTTATTATAGCTACTATAGTTATAGTAATATTAGTATGTATAGAGCGTAATACTAACTAGAGACCGAGGTATCTCTACCCCTAGAGCTATCTATCTAGAAGGGGCACCTTATGCTAGCTCTTATAGTATTAATAAATACTTTTGAGGTCTCTATACTACCTTATAGTATAGTAATACTTATCTAAAGATCTACTAGTAGTTTGCTAATAAATCTCAGCTTCCTTACTAGGGTTAGGAGTATATTATTATATTTGACCTCCCCCTCTATATAGTCTAGCCTCCTAGATAGACTATCTACTAGGTTTATAACCCCTAACCTATGCTCTAGGTTAAAATTAAATACTAAGAGTTTATATACCTACCTAGTAAGTCTTCCCTAAAGGTCCTATATAAGCATGCTAATAACTCCCTTTATTACTTAGTAATCTATTAGAACTATAAACTTCTTTAATATATCCTAAAGGTAGTAAGCCTAATAGTCTAAACTCTTAACTATAGCGAGAAGTTCCTATTAGCCTGCTCTCTAGCGTTATTCTATATTACTAAGCTTCTATAAATAGTAAGTGACTAGGTATTACTAGCTATTAATATATTATAATAGAATGCTAGATATAGCCTTTATAGAAGCATCTATCTTAACCCTTGTTTCGCAGGTTAGGTCCTAGTATTAGAGAATAGTTACTAAGCAGAAGGTAGCTTAAAGCTGCTTGAAAGCTTATTAAGCCTCTTCTAGCTAGTAGAACTCATCTCCTTTCTTGCTATTCTCACTACCCTTTAATAAGGGTATTATTATAAGGGACCGGATACCTAGACCGGAGAAGCTGGAGACGCCTCGGCTAGCATAGGCTAAAAGGATAGAGAGGCCTATAGGTCTAGGGTATAGAACCCTTATAATAAAGATTTAGTAAATACTTACTAAGGGCTAGAAATAAAGGATCTTAGAAGAAGTAAGCAAAAGTAGTATAATAATACTAGTCCTACCTTTTAGGTGCTTCTATTATTAGTTTAACCTAACTATAGCTCTTAGCCCCTTAATACCTTTATAATTCTTTTGCTTCTACCCTACTTTAAGAAGGTTAATAATAATAATAGTACTATATACCTAAGTAATACCTACTAATTAGGCTAAGGAACCTATGCCTAATATTCGCTAAGAGCAGAGCGAAATAGCCTATATAAACCTATATAAGGAGGCTAACCCTAGTAAATAATTAGAGGATAATATAAGCTAATAAGGGGAGGTAAGGAGCTATGCTTTAAGCGAGGCTAGGGGCCCTGAAGAGAATAGGCTACCTATCCTAAATACTTGCTATATAGATAATAAGTATATGCGTGAAAATAGGGAAAATAAGACCCCTTCCTATAGACTAGATAGGCTAATAGGCTAGATATCTATAGCTATAGCTAATAGGCTAGCCTAAGCTAGAGGGCTAGATAAAGCAACTAGCTAAGTGCTAATGCGATAGATTATAACTATAATAGCTAACTAATAGGAGCTAATTACTACTGCGTTGAGCAACCGAGCTCCTGCTAAGCGATCGCCTAAGGTTTATAAAAAACCCCTGAATTATAATATAGCACGCCTTACTAGCGAATCTACTAGTATAATAAGGGAAGATTAGCTCGTTATAATTAAAGAGGCTTATAAGCAATGCCCTAGCTGCTCTAATAGCTAGTATATCTAATAGGCTTTAATTATAATAGAGTATTCCTTATAAATAGAATAGCGGAATTATTAGTAAATACTTATAGATAAGTTAGGGAACTAGGTCGACCCTAAATAGGAAGACTTCTGAATTTTTATAAGAGGGTAGTATATTATACCTAAGCTCTAAGAGTAAAACTACTATAATACTTTAAGATAGTGCTATTAGAGTGATAATAAGAAACTAATTATATATTAGGCTTAATAGGAGTCTATTAACTACGTACTTAGCAAGCTAAGCATAGGTAATATAAAGGCGCATGCCTTCTTTTAGGGCCTTATTAGGACCCTAAAGGATAAGCTCTTTAAGTAAGATATTAACTATACTAATATATATATTATTACCCTATATATAGAGAGATTATAGGAGATTATAGAAGGGAGATATATAGGAATATCTATTAGCTATTCTAAGTTATAAAAGTAACTAAACTTAGGCTATCTAGACTACCCTTATAAGAGTATCTTATAACCCCCTAGGTTAATAGACTTAAGGGATTACTACCTAGAGACCCTATCCTAGAATAACTACTTAGCGGACGCCTGCGCAATACCTAGCGCTAGTAGTATATCCTCTAACTCCTAGGGACCCTAATATTATAACTATAAGAAGTATAGCTATATCTCCCCTAACTATACTAAAATCTATACGTAGCTAATAGGCAGCAACTAGAACCTAAACCTAAGATAGGGCGGGATAAGTATAATTATAGCACCCTATATAACTAATGCTAAAGACTTAGGAAATAAGTAGGTATAGATATAACCCCGAGAGGTACTACGCTAGAAATTACCTTAGTTCTAGTAGGATAGACTATTAAAGGATAGGCGTTAGCGCTCTAAGCATCTAGCGAAATTAAACTAGAGGTTAATATAGATACTTATATAATAATAGATATTATATAAGAAGATCTTATTAAGAGGCTCTAACTAAAAGAGGCTACTAGTATTATAGCCCTTTTACTAGCTTATATTCTTTTTAATAGATAGTTAGGGTTACTTATAGAAGATTCGCTAAGCTTTTATTATAAGCCCTCGCTATAAAGGAGTAGGAGATATCCTTCTATTTAATAACTTAATAGGATAGGAAGGCATCTATATAGATACCTATATATATACCTAGTTAAATAAACCCCTCTTACTTACTAAGCTAGAGGTAATTATCTAAGAGATTATAAAGAATAGCTAATAAGCTTATATTATATACCTAATAGGTGCTATAAGCCCTAATAAGAAGGATATAGAGACCTTAAGTAAAGATTCGCTAGATAATAAGTAGGAGAAGAAGATTCCTAGGGAACTTTAAGACTTTATTAACGTTTTTAATAAGGAGAATATAAAAATAGTTCTAAGGCTAAAGGGAGTAGTATATTATATTAAATTAAAACCTAGTATAGAACCCTTATATAGACCTATATACCCTATATTAGTAGAGTAGTTATAAATACTTATTAAGTATATTTAGGATATTAAGGTAGCAGGCTATATATACTACTTAACTAGCTCTATAGGAGCACTAGTGCTATTTATACCTAAGAAGAATAGAAGCCTATAACTATAGATAGACTATAGAGGACTAAATAAAATTATAATAACAAACTATTACCCTCTACTACTAATTAGCAAGCTTCTAGATAGACTTACTAGAGTAAAGTTTATTCCTAAGATTAGCTTAAGCGAGGTATACTACGAAATTATAATTAATAAAGCAAATAGGTAGAAAATAGTATTTAGAACGCGATATAGGCACTTTAAGTATACTATAATATTATTTAGGCTTATAAACGCCCTAGCAACTTTTTAGGCATATATTTATTAAATACTTACTAACCTCTTAGATACCTACTATATTATATCCCTAGATAATATTCTAATCTACTTAGATATAAGGGAATAGTAAGTATACTAAGGACCTCTATACTACCCTATACTACCTAAGGGCTACTAAGCTATTTATAAAACTAAAGAAGTATAAGTTCTATTAGATAGAAGTGGATTTTCTAGGGTTCTATATTATATAAGATAGTATTAGAAGAGACCTAAATAGAGTCCGAGTAGTTACTAAATAGCTAGTACTAAAGTCTTTTAGAGATATCTAAGTATTCCTTAGCTTCTATAACTTCTACTATATATTTATTATAAGATATTCCTATATTATAACCCCTATAAATAGCGCGCTTAAGAGAAGCTAGAATAGCATAAAGTCAGGAGCCTTCGCCTAGATAGGGGAGATATAAACCTTATTTAAGATACTTTAGAGAGTATTTGCTAAAGCCCTAATACTAAGATATTATAACCTAGCGTTAGAAACTAGGGTTAAGACTAATGCTTCTACTTAGGTAGTATCTAGCATGCTCTTATAGAAGCATAGTATAGTTTAATACCTAGTAGCCTTCTAGTTAAGGAAGCTCTTAGATATAGAGAGGCGCTAGGCTATAGGGTAATAAGAACTCCTTGCTATTATAAAAAGTTTAGATTCCTAGGTATAATACTTATAAAGACTCCCTAAGAAATTTATAATACTTATAGATTATATAGCGCTAAAAGGAGTGCTCGCTATGCTTATATAGGATATTTGCAGAAGACCTATGCAATAGGTTTACTACTTATTAGTATTTAACTTTGAAATCTAGTATAAGTTAGAGGTTATTAATCTAGTAGATAGACTATTATAACGCTCTAATTATATAGTAGAAGATGCTAAGGTGGATAATATACTTCCTACCCTGAGAGAGAAACTTAGGCGTATTAGCTAGCTTTTAGTAATATATTACTAATATATTACTAAGCTTAAAGGAACTATAGCTTTTATAAGAACTTATATCTAAGCTATCTAGTGAAGTATATAAGAACCTTGCTAGAGGGCTAGCTCTAAGGTTAAGGGATCCTCACCCTTAAGTTAGCACCACCCTATAATAAGTACTAATAAGCTACTATATATAAGTATGCATATTAGCGCTATTACCCGTATAAAAGTATATATAAGTTCTATGCTAACTACTCCACGAGAGAATAGCAATAGGCTAGAGGACTTAGGGGGAGCTAGGGTTACTATACTAGAATAATATATCCTATATATTATAATAAGGGAGCTTATTTAGGATAAAATAGTTTATATATTATAACTAGGCGTAGATCTTAAATAGATAGTTAGAGGATTATAGGCTAAAGACTACTTCTATAGAGATATTATAGCTAAGGGTTGCTAGGATACTAGGGAATACTAAGGATACTATGTTAATAAGAATAATATCCTTTAGTTTAGAAGAAGGCTTATTATCCTAGAAGAGGGATCCCTCTGCTATAAAATCCTAAAGAACTACTATAATACGCCGAGATTAGGGTATTAGGAGTAAATAAGATAGCTAAGCTAATCTTACGAAAGTTTTATTAGCTATATTTAATAGAGGATATATAATAATATATCTCTAAGTACCCGCGCTACTAAGGGGCGCGCGTATTATAGCATAAGCTATATAAGCTACTATAAATACTAGAACTACTAGCATCCTTATTCTAATAGATTTCTTTAGACTTCTTAACTAGCTTGCTAGAAAGTTGCTAAGATAATAGAGTTACTTATAATATAATTCTAGTAGTTATATATTAGATAACTAAAGTAATATAGTTCTTAGTAATAACTAAGCAACTAGATACTATAGGCTTAGTAAGGATCCTATATTAAGAGATCGAGTACTAATATAGCATATCTAAGGCTATTATTAGTAACTAAGATAAACTAATTACTAGTTAGTTCTAGCGAGACTAGACTAAGGCCTGAGATATAGAAGGGCGTATCTCTATTATATAGTATCTATAGATAGATAGCTAGACTAAAAGAATATACTAAACCTTAACTATATATCTTATAAAGTTTAGCAAAAGCTTATATAACTAATAGGTAATATAATTAGTTAAAGCTAAATTTTTATATAATAATAGCAAATATACTACTATTAGTATATCCCTATTTAAGGCCCTTATAGGATATTACCCTCAAATAGTTAACTACTATTTACTAAACGTGAAGATTAGGACCTAAGGGGTTAATAAAAGGCTTAAGAAGCTAATAGAGGTTTGCTAAAGAATAGCTAAGAATTAGCAATATATAATAGAGGTATAGGCTAAGAATGTAAATACTAGAAGAAAAGTATGATTATATAATATTAGAGATATTATAAGACTCTTAATAAAGAACTTCTATTTTATAAAGGGTTAGCAAAAGCTTGCCCTAAGATTTATTCCTATACTAGTTATAGAAGTTATAAGCTCTAATACTTATAGAGTATAACTTCTAGAGAAGTATAGCAGAGTATATAATATCTTCTCTATTACTCTGCTTAAGCTATAATATAGCTAAAAGCTTGCTAAGGGGTAGCTCCTAGACCTTAAAGAAGACCCTGAAGAATAGGAAGTTAAGGATATTATATTATAGAGGGAAGTACTAATAAGCCCCCTATATTTAGTTAAGTAGTGTGAGGGGCTAGCCCGGGTTTGTTCAACTTAGGGGTGCCTTAATTATAGTAATCTAAGCTAAGGAAGGGAAGTTTTCTAGGGAGTTCCCCGTGCGATAGAAAAGCGGATATAGGGCGAATATTAAGCGAGAGCGGTTATCAAGGGCAGAATTCTTAGGGTCTATAGTACTACCTAGATGCTAGCAGTAGCATAGCCTGTAATATATACCACCCCCCCCCTCTTCCTAGCCCTTATATAAGTTATAGGTTTAAGCACGGGCTAAGGGCTAGTCTAGAGCGATATTAATCCGGGCTACTAGCTGCTCCGCGCCCTATAAGCAAATAATTATAATAATATAATTTTTCGCACCCCTAGTTTGCTTCGTCTTTTTTCCTCCTCCTATTAACTTAAATTAGTATAAGTTAACTAATTAATCGTAATATTATTCTAGCTAATAAGTTATTATTGTAATAGCGTTTTTAGCATACTCTTAGTCTATATTAATATAAGTTCGTTATATCTGAACCCCTATTAATTGCTAACTTATATAGATCTAATTAATCTAATTTCCCTCGCCTCTATAATAGCACCCCTTATAAGTTACTACCCGCTCTTTCCCTATAGTTTCGCTATAATTAACCCTATATAGCCCCTCTCTAACTCTAATAAGGAGATAGAGTCTCCTCCTCCTATTAAGGGCCTACCCTCTAACTACTCTACCTCTACTAGCCTCTCTAATTATAAAGAGATTACTCCTAATAACTTCGATCTTATAGATAATCCCCTCTATACCCTAGCTAGCTAGGAGCTATATAAGTACCTCAACTACCCCCTTCTAATATATCCTATCGCCTAGGAGCCCCTTATAGTATATTATCTTCTGCTCGTTTAGTATTCTTCTAACGTTCTACTAGGATCCCTACTTATACTAGCTTATCTTTAGTAGTATCCCCTAGGATAAGACCTAGGGACCTCTTTATGAGGTCCCTTGCCTAAAGTATATATTTACTATAGCTAAGGCTAAGAAGCCTAGTAATATTATAGCTTATTATAACGTTATTAAGTAAGGTATACTATCCTATCGCCCTTTAACTATTATAAGACTAATTATATTATAAGTAATATTATCTATTATATCTACTATTCTAATAAGGCTATTAAGTCTACTTATATTAATATAAGTATCGCTTCCCTACTATTCCTTCTCTATAGAGCTAACGTTCTACTAGAGCAACCTTAGTATAGTTTACTACTAGGAGGAGTTTGCTTCTCTTAGCTAGGATTGCCTTATTTATTATAGCCTTAATAAGAGGATCTTAGTAAGACTCTGCTATTCCTATATTTTAAGGTTATTACTAATAGTTATAGCTCCCTATATAGATTAAAGCTTATATAGAGCTCCTTTATACTACTTCTATTTAGAACTACGAGGTCTATACCTATACTATTATAAAGCGTGCTACTAAGGCTACTATTAAGTCGGATGCCTCCCCTATGCCTTCTACTAGTTCTCTAGCTGCTCTTATCCTTAGTACCTCTACTATTACTACTACTTTGCTTTCCCTTTTAGTTAAGCTTAATAAAATATAGCTATACTACCTTACCTAGGCTTACTTAGATATAGCTAAGGTTTTTTGCGAGGTTTATCTTATTCCTACCTTTCTCCTATTCCTAATAATCTAACCCCTTTTCTTAGCTTACTAATATTATTACTATTATTTATAAAGAGTAGGAAGAATAAGGGGTTATCTTCCTAGGTCTATAGTTTCTACTCGCCTACTATTTACTTACTTTCTGCCTACTTAAGGCCTGCCTAGGTCTTATTCTACCTCCTTATAGCCTTAAGCTATAATAAAATCTCCTATTTCTACTTATTCCTCTAATTATAAATTACTTAGCTACTATCCCTCTATCCTACCCCTGCTTATTAACTACTACTTAGCTTATAGTATAGTATACTAGGGGTTATTATTATTCTTATCTATTAGGCTATACTTTTCTTTATACTTATCTACTACCTAGTTATCTTAGAGCGATTATAAGGGCTCCTAAGTAGGCTAATTATATCCTATCTATTTAACTAATAACTTATAATACCTGCCCCTACCTATATACTTCTAGCATATAGCTAGAACGGACTCGACTTCTTATTTATCCTCTCTATCTTCGAAAATCAGGGGTAGTTAGGGATTATTAACTTCTTAGCCTAAGAGGGGGTTATTTATAGCATAGCGTAGTAAGCTAATATAAAATCGGTTATAGACCTTGCCTAGAACGTTTAACTTAACTATAATTAATAAGATTACCCTAGTTATTTTATATTTTAGGTATAGCTAATCTAACTTCTTATAGGTTCTCTCTATATAGAAGTTAGCTAGTAATAGCTAGACCTTATCGCCTACTTTATAGCGTTCTACTAATATCCTTTTACTATTTGCTAATTATTCTATAGTCTATTAGGCTATAGCAATAGCTACTTAGGCTAACTCTATAGTTAACTTCAGTTTACTAATAAACTTATTAGCAGCTAACTCGCGTGAGGTTAATAGCTCTAGCGCAGGCTATACTACTAGTACTAGGTTAATATAGTATCTATAGGTAAAGAAGAATAGGCTTACTCCTATTATAGCTATATTATAGCTATTAATCGCTAGTTAAATAGAGGGTAAGTAAACCTCCTAGTTATCCTAGGCGAAGTTAACTATTATCTATAGGATTACTTAGATCTCTTAATTAAAACGTTCTATTACTCTATCTATCTATAAGTAAAAGGCGGTGCTTAAATATTATTTAATCTTTATAAGCATATAGAACTATTGCTAGAACTAACTTATCTAGTTATTACCTCTATTACTAATAATCGACTTCGGTATACTATAGAATTAGTAGTAGTAGTTTATAAAGCGTTCTATATATGTTTCTATATTTATTAAAGGCATCCCTTCTAGGGTTATTATCTTAGAGAGCCTATTGACTATTACCTAGAGGTATCTTAACCCTATTTTCACTATATATAGGAGGTTTATAATAAAATCTATAGCGAGATTGCAATATAGCTATTCTACTACTAGTAAGGGTTAAAAAAGCCTATATTTCGCTTATTACTAAATCGTTCTACGCCCGTAGCTATTATAGTTTCTCGTGAACTAGCGGACTGCGGAGGACTGCCCCGGCTAGAAGTATTGCCGGGCTAGGATAGCCAGGGTGTTATTCCGACCAGGGTAGCCTGTCGTTACTGAGTCGTGGATTGGGTAGTTATATTGGGCAGGGGTTAGCCTCTGCGAGTGGAAAGCGACGGGATAGCGCTATCCTTGCGCATCTTCTTGAGTTAGCACCCCCCCTAAAGCGAACCCTAAGCAGTCCATCTTAATAATTATTAGGGCTTATAGGTCGAAATAGCATAATATTAGTATAGTTTAGAAGCAGCGTTTAAGCGCCTAGAATGCATCTTCTTATTCCTTATCCTAGATAAATAGCGCTCCTTTCTTTATTAAGAAGGTAAGGGGCTCTATAACCCCTAAGTACTCTAATATAAATATTTAGTAGTAGTTAGCAAACCCTAGGAAACTTTATAATCCTTTTACTAAAATAGGCGCTTCCTATTTAATAATTATTTATACTTTCTCTATATTATAAGTAATACCCTCGCCTATCTTTAGAATAAATCCTATATATTTTACTATTTTTATAGAGAACTTATACTTTACTAAGTCGAGGTTAAAACTAGCCTCTTAGAGGGCCTAGAGAACCTTATACACCTTCTGCTTATAATCCGCTTAGGAGCTGCTATTATAAACTAATATATTATTAATATATATTATTATAAAGTTATTAAGGAACTCCTAGAGTATGCTATTAATATATTATTAGAACGTTATAGGGGCTCTGCTTAATCCGAATAGATAGACTAGCTACTCAAAGAGCCTATATCGCATGCAAAAGGCGGTCTTTTCCTAGTGCCCTTCTATTATCTAAATCTTATAGAAGGCTACTACTATATCTAGTTTAATATATTACTTTGCTAAATCAACCCTCTAGAGGGTCTCTTAGATTAGGGGTAAGGGGTAGTAGTCTCGCTTTATAATTATATTTAACGCTTAGTAGTTATAATAGAATTGCAATCCTCCGCTAGGCTTCCTAATAAAAAGTATAGATATACTAGCTAGAGACTTACTTACCCGAATAAAGCCTTTATCGAGTAGGTCTATAAGTATCTTTTTTAATACTAATAACTCTTCTCTTAATATATTATAGAGGGGTCTCTAGAGTAAGGGCGCCTCTTAGCTAGAAGTACTACGCTCGAGGTAGATTTTATAATCTATACTAGGATAACTTAGAGGTAAGGGGTATAACTTAGCTAGCTTAAAAAGCTCTATAAATTTATTATAAATATATTATAATAGTTTCTCTAAATAGTCTTCTAGTTTCTTTACCTCGAGCGCTTTTTTAATATCCCTTAGGCTTACTACCTATATTCCCGCTTCTAACCTAGATAGCTAACTCTTATTAACCCTCTAGTAGATTACTATAAATAAAGCAGCATTAAGTTAATAAGCTTCCTAGATCTCCCTTACTCTCTAGGGTTCTTCTTATCCTTAAAGGGTAATAATAACCCCCGCCTTCCTATAGTATACCCGCTTCTCTACTATATTATAAATAATATAGTTTTATTCTATTTATAGCTTCCCTAAGAAGAGGTTAATATCTAGTCCTTTTATTATATAAGCAAAGAGTTACTATATATAGCCTCTAATCTCAAGGTATAATATAGCTACGCCTTTTGCTATAGCTTAAGCTAAGTTATTAGCAAAGCCCTATAATTATTATGCTTAGTAATTAATATATAGTAAATAGAGGCGGCGGGTATACTAGTAGTCTATTATTATATAGATATTATATCTGCAGTCTATTAAAGCATTAATAGGAGTACCTTTATTAACTCTAACTACTAATATTATAGAAGGCTTGCTTATACTATATTCTAATTAGAACTATTCCTAATTAGCTTACTCTTCCTCTATTATCCCTAATACACGATTTTATACTAGGGTTATTCGTTTCCTAAGTTAGAAGGGTCCTCTTTACTTTTAACCTCTCCTAAGTTTAAATATATTATTTCCTCAATAGCTTTTGCTATTCTAAGACTATCCTTTAACTTCTTAGCTTTTTAATAATCCCTTTATAAGTAACTAATCTAGTTATACTTAAAATAATAGCGCGTTTCTTTACTAGGACCTTTGCCTATACCCTCGCGCGAGGTATATACTAACCCTATTATCTTAATATCCCTATCTATATCTACTCTAGCGAGTAACGCTCTCGATCTAAAAGTTATAAGCTAGTATAAAGCATTAGGAATGCGATATAATCCCTCTAGCTTCTATGCAATATCTTATATAAAGCTAATATATTTAGCATACTTATAGGGGGTCGGGTAGTTAAGAAGATAGTTAAGGAGCTTATAAAATAGTGCTCTATATAGGTAATTAATCTAGATACTATCTAGCTATATTATGCTACCTATCTCTATAATAATATATTTAAAGCGGGGTAGGAACGAGGCGAAGGCCTTATTATACTTTATTTAAAGCTCCGAGAGTCTTCTAAGAGCCTTGCTTATAATATTAGGGTTGCTATAGGTATAGTCTAAGTATACTAAGAAGGCGTCTAGCTTCAATAAGCTATTACTACCTCCTAAGCTATAGAAGGCTATAACTACTAGCTATACTTTAGGTTCTAGGTAGGAGTTAATAAGATACTAGGCCTCCTAATTGCTTAGGTAGAAGTCCTGGTTTATCCTGACTTTATTGCATATCTATTACGCCTACGTAGCATACTTATTATAGTTTCCTCTGAACTTAAGGGGGTTAGGGAGGGGTTTTAATTACTAAGCGCTACCTGCTTCATAGGTAGTCTCTAGCTATAAGGTCGGTATTAGTAATACTAGGGCGTAGCTACCTGCTATATCTCGCTAGGGCTCTATAGTTAGCTCGTTATTAAGCTGCTATATAGTTATTAAGCTATCGAGTTACTTACTAAGCTTATTAATCGCTATATAAATTGCTTCAAATACTTCCTTACTTATTAGTAGTACTTCTAGACTAGCTGCTATAGGTATAGCAGGTTCTATTTTCTACCCGCTATCTATTGCGCTATATAACTAGCGAGGCGGGTATAAAGAGAGAGAGCTTAGATATATAAGGGGCTAGCCCGGGTTTATTTAACTTAGGGGTGCCTTAATTATAGTAATCTAAGCTAAAGAAGGGAAGTTTTCTAAGAAGTTCCCTATGTAATAGAAAAGCGGATATAGGGCGAATATTAAGCGAGAGCGGTTATTAAGGGCAGAATTCTTAGGGTCTGCAGCACTGCCCAGACGCCAGCAGTAGCGTAGCCCGTAACAAGTAGAAAGGCTAGCTAGTAGAATATAATACCTAGGAGCCTGAAGAACACTTAGTAAATACTTTATAAATCCTCGCTAGATTTAAGAAATAGTACGGCAAGTTATATTATAAATAGGATAATAAGTAGTATAGAATAATAAGAAAAGTTAATTAACTATAAGATAGCTGAAATACTAAGAGAAGACCCCCCCTCTTATAAAAGTAATATAAACCCTATAGGTATCTAACCTTATATTACTATAGAATTCCACTATACCTTTGCTGAAGTTCCGCTAGCACTACTACTTATTATTATTACTATTACCCTCTTTATTATTATTATCCTTGTTATAATTATTATTATCCTCGCTTTCTTCCTCTAAGCTATTACTAGTAGTACTGCTATTACTACCCTAACTATTACTCTCTATAATATTATTAGAGTTACTATCTTCTATAGCTAAGGACTTATCCTCCTCGCTACTATAAACCTAGTATTACTAAGCTATTGCTAAGTTATTACTAACCTTCTTATGAGAATTAGGTTAAGATATAGAGCTACTACTAATAACCTTATAAATAGCAATAAGAGCTTAGTAATAAGCATTACAAAGCATATAAGAACCTTGAACCTTTAAAAGCTCCTATGAAGGAAGCGTAGATATATAGGTATTGCTCTTTAAAAGCTGTATTATTAGGATATTAGTAAGCTTATTAAGAAAAGTAGCCTACTTAAAGATATAAGTCTTATTATATAAATAGGGAAGGAGAGTATTATTAAGCTATATTATAATCTCCTTAACTAAAACCTTATGCTTAGCCTAATAAGCTGCCTATAAATATATATTAGATTAATAAAAGGGTAAGACTAACTATAAGGTAAAACCTACCTTAAGTAAAACCTATAGATATACCTAGGTATATAAAGCTATACTCTCCTTAATACCTATAGCGAGGAGTTAGTTCTTATAGTTCTTAGAACTAGGCTTAAGTCTAGTAGGGTTTACTAACTAGTTATAGAAGTATTAGAGAAGCTCCTGCCCCTATTCTATAGCTATAAAGATATAGAAGATCTCGCGCTGCTAATACTAGCTAGTAGTAATTACGCGGATATAATACTTAACCTAGTTCTAATAGAAATAAGTAATACTAATAAGATAAGTAGGAATCTAGAGATAGGAAAAGTTAGCTTATACCTTCCCTAAATAATTACTAAACTCACCCTATAGCACTTAATACTATGAACCTAGTATAACTTATATATATAATCACTATTATATTAATAGGTATAGATAACTTAGGTATTCTTAGGGAGCTATAGCGCGTAGCTAATACAAGGTTTGCTACTACCCGCCTAGTTATACTAATAGTTACTACTACTAAGCTTAGCCTTAGTAGGGCTATACTTAGCGAGGAGTTAGCTAATAAGGCTCTTAGCGCTTATGATATTTAAGGAAGTATTAAAAGATAAGAAGGGTTTATAAAGGCTTGATAAACAGCTTGGATAATATAAAAATAGTTATGAAATAATATAGTATAATAAGGAGGGAAAAGAACTAACCCTAGGGCGGGAAAAAGCTATTATTTTATAAATAGCTGAAAAGACCTCGCTAAACTATTATAAAGGCAGATACGACTTCGGATAGTAAAGAATAGTAATTATTTAATATAGTAGGTGCTACTTACTAGGAGGTAGATATAGTAAATTAGTAATAGTAGTTACTATCCGACCTATTTAATAGTCTTATGATATACCTATTTAGAAGGGGGATAATTCGATAATAAACGAAGTTATTATAAGGGTATAATATAAGAAAGTACTTACTAGATAAAGGGTAAATAGCAGGAGGATAAAAACGAAGTTATTATAAGGATAACTATTCTCTTTTAAAAGGAAATAATAGGACCCCTTTAGTATAGCCTAGATAGGGAGTATAAAAAGGCCTAAAAGGAGAGGAACTATAAGGAATAGGACTATAAGCTTAGCTACTATATTTATAACTCCAAGGGCTCTACTATCTTTTAGCAAATATATAGCAGATAGTTACTATACTAGATAATAGTAGTAATAAGTAAAAGACTAGGATCTACCCTAGATAGCTAAGAAGGATAATAATAGAGGGCTAACTTATAATACCTAATCTTATAATAGGGACTACTATAATTAGAAGGGGGATAATTATAAGGGATTAGATACTTAGACTAGAGAAGCTAGAGACGCCTTAGCTAGTATAGGCTAAAAGGATAGAGAGGCCTATAGGTCTAGGGTATAGAACCCTTATAGCAAAGACTTAGTAAATACTTACTAAAGGCTAGGAATAAAGGATCTTAGAAGAAGCAAGTAAAAGTAGTATAATAATACTAGTCCTACCTTTTGGGTGCTTCTACTATTAGTTTGACCTGACCGTGGCTCTTAGCACCTCGATACCTTTACAATTATTAGGGCTATAATACCTGAATATCATAATAAACTTATAGTAGAAATTATAGAATCTAAGGAAGACTTAGATTTCTTAGTATATCTTTAGTAGCTTCTAGTTAGTAATAGCTTAGATATAAGTTTAGTCTATTAACATACCTTTAGGTATAATAATATACCCTAGGAACTCTACTTGCTATTAGTAAAACCTATACTTACTAAGCTTAGTATAGAGCTCCTACTAGCAAAGCATATAGAGTACTTAGAGAAGATCTTTTATATATTGCTCTCTTATCTTAGAGTAGACTATAATATTATCTATATAAGCGATATAATAGGTATCTAGTAGCTTAGTGAGCGCTTAGTGAATATACGCCTAGAATATAGCTAGGGTATTTATAAGTCTAAATAGCATAATAATATATTTAAGGTGCTTATAACGCATCCTAAATGCTATTTTCTAGTAATCCTCTAGCTTAATATAAATATAGTAGTATATATCTTAAATATCGATTTTTAAGATCTATTTAGCTCCCTAAAGCCTATCTAATAATTTACTAATAAGAGGGAGTAGATATTAGTTCTTTAGTATTACTTTATTAAAGCCTTAATAATCTATATAAAAGTATAGAGACCTATCTTTCTTAGGCATAAAAAGGATAGGGGCGCCTGCTTCGCTAGTTAAGGGTTAGATCTACCCTATCGCTTAGTTATTAGCGATATATTAGCGGAGTTCTTCTAACTAATGCTTATTTAATAGTTAGATAAGCCTATATAGAGGTTTCTTCCTATTAATTAAGTTAATAGTATATTCTATACCCTCTAGGGCTGGGTAATCCTTTGCTAACTATTCGTTAAATATTACTTATTTACTAAATAGCTCTAGTAGTAACTCTATATTACCCTCTAGGGTGTCTTCTTCTTCTAGAGCCCCTATTAGCAGCTTATAGGGGGTGATATTCCCTAATATATATATAATATAGGCCTTTTAGCTATTCTTAATAACCTCCTATATAAATACTAATAGCTTAGCAATACTAAAGTATTTATATTCCTAGGCACTTATCTAGGTGTTAATTATAATACCCTCTCTTTATATAGAGTATTATAATAGGAGGAGGTCTCCTGCTCCTTTAGTTTAGGGGGCTTTAGCAAAGAGTCGCTATATCTTCCTTACTCCTCCCCCTGAGTTAATAAAGAAAAACATTAACTAGTATATATTCTAGCCTATTATAGATAACCTATTAAACCCTTCTAATATAAGGGCAATAGCTACTACAGGTTATAGTTATAGAGACCTAGCTAGTTAACTACTAATAATATTAACCTAGGAATAGGAATCTATATCTACTACTACTTCTTATTTAGTAATATTCTAGAGAATAATTACCTATCTTTTTATAGTAGCTCCTTTTAGGAAAGTACTAGTTCTGATTTAGGCATAGGGGTTACTAGAAGTATAGTATATAGGCCTTAGCCTTACTATCTTCTATACTAACTATACCTAAGTCCTAATATATTACTAACAGTTTAGTAAAGAACTATATTAGTAACTATATCTCCTTCTGCCTTATTATATCTAGCTTCTTATAGTACCTTTGCTCTTAAAGCTTAGGGTTAATATGGTATTAGTAAGTAAATGCTATAAAATTAGCTTATACTAGGTCTCCTTCTAGCCTAGCCCTATAGTATTGCTACTAGGTCTATAAGGATAGGCTTATCTTTATAAGCGCCTATTAGACCTATTACTCTAGTATACTACTAGCATATAGTTAGTTTCTATCTTTAATTACTTAGATCTAGTTACTAACCTAGTTTATAATAAAGTCCTTACCTATAGTATAGTAGTTATATATAAGGGGCTTTTTATATTTACTCTATAGGTATCTTATTACTAAGTAGTTAGTAAGTTCCTATAGTAGGGTAGTAGTTTATTCCTTATGCTACTACTATTATAGATATATCTGCTCTATAAGGCTCTCCTACTATTTTTATAGTAACCCTATAGCTTAGGTACGGATGCTAGAGATACTAGCTTCTCAGGGAGTCCTAGGCGGGGTGTTCTATTAGCTACTACTTACTATCTATTTACCCCTCGAGGGGTAGTCTGCCTAATTTAGCGCTACCTAGGACCTAGCCTAACCCCTCGGGGTTATTCCTCTTGCTATATTATTACTAGGGTTATCTATTCCCTTAGTATAGTATCTATATTATATTCCTTATATCTTAGGGCTTAGTAAATAATTAGTATTATATTAGCTAAGACCCTATTAGTTATATTCTATATACCTAGCCTAGAGTTTATTATAATTAAACCCTATTACTAAATCATTAGTATATTATTACTAGTTTGCTTTAGATATTCTAACTAGTACTAGTTTCTTAAATTAAGGTAGAAGTAATAGAGTTATAAGAGTATAGCTAAAGGCCTAAACTAGGAAAGGCTAGAATATTAAAATATAGGTATCTATTATTATATTAAACTATTACTTAACCTTCTAAGTCTATAGCTTATAGAGGTTTCTCCAAAGTATATTTATCCGCCCTGACTCGCCCACGTTTTGCTAATAGCGTGGCTCTGCATCCTGCACCCGCTATTGTTCCTTACACTATATATATTTTAGAGTAGGTAATACGGCTAATATATATAGTATTATATAGTAAAGTATTAGTACCCTTTATAGGGTAGTACTAACTTTAGGGTAAGGATCCCTTAACTTTAGAGCTAGCCCTCTAGTAAGGTTCTTATAGGTTCTTATTATAAGGAATAATAGCGGGTACAGGATGCAAAGCCACGCTATTAGCAAAACGTCAGCAAGTCAGGGGCAGATAAATACACCTTAGAGAAAACTCTATAAGCTATAGACTCAGAAGGTTAAGCAATAGTTTAATATAATAATAAATACCTATATTTTAGTATTCTAGCCTTTCCTAGTTTAAGCCTATAGCTATATTCTTATAACTCTATTGCTTCTACTTTAATTTAAGAAACTAGCGCTAATTAGAATATCTAAAGCAAACTAGTAATAATATACTAATTATTTAGTAATAGAGTTTAATTATAATAAGCTCTAGGCTAGGCATATAGAATATAACTAATAGGGTTTTAGCTAATAAGATACTAGTTATTCGCTAAGCCCTGAGATATAGGGAATATAGCATAGATACTATGCTAGGGGAATAGATAACCCTAGTAATAACATAGCAGGAGGAATAACCCTAAGGGGTTAGGCTAGGTCCTAGATAGCGCTAAAATAGGCAGACCGCCTATCAAGGGGCGAATAGATAGTAAGTAGTAGCTAATAGAACACCCCGCCTAGGACTCCCTAAGAAGCTAGCATCTCTAATATCCTTACCTAAGCTATAAGGCTACTATAGAGATAGTAGGAGAGCCTTATAGAGCAGATATATCTATAATAGTAGTAGCATAAGGAATAAACTACTACCCTACTATAGGAACTTACTAACTACTTAGTAATAAGATACCTATAGAGTAAATATAAAAAGCCCCTTATATATAACTACTATACTATAGGTAAGGACCTTATTATAAACTAGGTTAGTAACTAGATCTAAGTAATTAAAGATAGAAACTAACTATATCCTAGTAGTATACTAGAGTAATAGGTCTAATAGGCGCTTATAAAGATAAGCCTATCCTTATAGACCTAGTAGCAATACTATAGGGCTAGGCTAGAAGGAGACCTAGTATAAGCTAACTTTATAGTATTTACTTGCTAATAGTATATTAACCCCGAGCTTTAAGAGCGAAGGTATTATAAGAAGCTAGATATAATAAGGTAGAAGGAGATATAGTTACTAATATAATTCTTTGCTAAATAGTTAGTAATATAATAGGACTTAGGTATAGTAAGTATAGAAGATAGCAAGGCTAAGGCTTATATGCTATACTTCTAGCTAGCCCTATTCCTATATAGGGAACTTAAATACTAGAAAGTTAAGATATAGAGGCTAAGAGATATAGCTATAGAAGCTAAATACTTATAGGAGATATATTATTAATAGGGTAATAAACCTCTGCGAAGTAAAAGCAGGAAATAGTATGCAGGGGAAGAGCATAACTTAAGGGGGCCCCTAGTAGCGAGGTCGGGTTAAAAGGCAGGCTAGCAGGGTTCTAGCTAGAAGATAACGCAGGGTTTATAAAGCCTAATACCTCACTAATAGGTTAGTAGCGCGATATAGGGATCTAATTAGAATAGGTCTATATCTAACCCTAGTATATAACCTATAATATCTAATTACATAGTATGCTTTAGCTATAACCAAAAGGGGTATAAGAGGGTAGACTACCTGGATAAATATATAAGATAAAGTATAAAAAAATACTACTAGAATACTAAGTACTTGCTAAGAAGGCGAGGGTTAATATAATCTAATTTATAAGAGTTAAAGAACTTAATATATTAAAAAAAAGTAAGCTAGGGGATTATATTAGTAACCCCCGCGCCTAAACTAGAACTAGATACTCTCCCTAAGGGAGCTATTATAAAGGGATAGGCGATCGTTCTCTAGAATATTGCTAAATAAGAAGTAGTAATAGATATAGATTCCTATTACTAGGTTAATATTATTAGTAGTTAACTAGCTAAATCCTTATAACTATAACCTATAGTAGCTATCGCCCCTATATTAGAAGGGTTTAATAGGTTATCTACGAAGAGCTAGAATATATACTAGTTAATATTTTTCCTCCTTAACTTAGGAGGAGAAGCGAGGAAGATATAGCAACTCTTTGCTAAAGCCCCCTAACCTAAAGGAGCAAGAGACCTCCTCCTATTATAATACTCTATAGGAAGAGAGGGTATTATAATTAATACCTAGATAAATACCTAGGAATATAAATGCTTTAATATTACTAAGCTATTAGTATTTATATGAGAGATTATTAAGAATAGCTAGAAGGCCTATATTATATATATATTAGGGAATATCGCCCCCTATAAGCTACTAATAGGGGCACTAGAAGAAGAAGATACCCTAGAGGGTAATATAGAGTTACTACTAGAGCTATTTAGCAAATATGTAATATTTAATAAATAGTTAGCAAAGTAGTACTTAGTCCTAGAGGGCGCGGAATATACTATTAACTTAATTAAAGGGAAGAAACCTCTATATAGGCCTATCTACCCATTAAATAAGCATTAGTTAAAAGAACTCTGCTAATATATCGCTAATAACTAAGCAATAAGGCGGATCTAACCCTCAACTAGTGAGGTAGGCGCCCCTATCCTTTTTATACCTAAGAAAGATAGGTCCCTATACCTTTATATAGATTATTAAGGTTTTAATAAGGTAATAATAAAGAACTAATATCTACTCCCTCTTATTAGCAAATTATTAGATAGGCTTTAGGGAGCGAAATAGATCTTAAAAATTAATATTTAAGATATATATTACTATATCTATATTAAGCTAGAGGATCGCTAGAAAATAGCATTTAGGATATATTATAGGCACTTTAACTATACTATTATGCTATTTAGATTTATAAACGCCCTAGCTATATTCTAGGTATATATTCACTAAGCGCTCGCTTAGCTACTAGATACTTATTATATTACCTATATAAATAATATTATAATCTATTCTAAGATAAGAGAGCAATATATAAAAGACGGTCTCTAAGTACTCTATATGCTTTGCTAGTAAGATCTCTATACTAAGCTTAGTAAGTATAAGTTTTACTAATAGCAGGTAGAGTTCCTAGGGTATATTATTATACCTAAGGGTATATTAATAGATTAAATATATATCTAAGCTATTACTAAATAAAAGCTACTAAAGATATACTAAGATATCTAGGTCTTATTTAGATTCTATAACTTCTACTATAAGTTTATTATAGGATATTTAGGTATTATAGCCCTAATAATATCCCTATTAAAGAATAGCGAGAATAGCAAGAAAGGAGGTAAGTTTCACTAGCTAGAAGAGGCCTAATAAGCTTTTAAGTAGCTTTAAGCTGCCTTCTGCTTAGTACCTATTCTCTAATACTAGGACCTAACCTATGAAATAAGGGTTAAGATAGATACTTCTATAAAGGCTATATCTAGTATCCTATTATAGTATATTTATAGTTAGTAGTAACTAGTTGCTTACTATTTATAGAAGCTTAGTAATATAGAATAACGCTAGCGAGCAGGCTAATAGGAACTTCTTATTATAATTAAAAGCTTAGATTATTAGGCTTACTACCTTTAGGGTATATTAAAGAAGTTTATAGTCCTAATAGATTACTATATACTAAAGGGAGTTATTAGCGCGCTTATATTAGACCTTTAGGGAAAGCTTGCTAAGTAGGTATATAAACTCTTAGCATTTAATTTCAACCTAGAGCATAGGTCGGGGGTTATAAACCTAGTAGATAGTCTATCTAGGAGGCTAGACTATATAGAGGGGGAGGTGAAATATAATAATATACTCCTAGCCCTAGCGAGGAAGCTAAGGTTTATTAGTAAACTATTAGTAGACCTTTAGATAAGTATTACTATACTATAAGGTAGTATAGAGACCTCAAAAGTATTTATTAATATTATAAGGGCTAGTATAAGGTGCCCCTTCTAGATAGATAGCTCTAGGGGTAGAGACGCCTTAGTCTCTAGTTAGTATCGCGCTATATAGCGTGCTAATATTACTATAACTATAGTAGCTATAATAACTTAACGCTAAAGAGCAAGGGGTAATATAGAGAATGCTTAGCAAGAGGTTATTAACTAAGAGGACTCGCTTAGAGCAAGGGTTATTATAGTATAGTAGTATATCCTATGCTAGGTTATAAGGGAGCTTATAATAAGTAAAATAGCAGATAGTTAGCAACCCTCTGAAGTAATAGAGAATCTTATCTATAGACTATAGGCTAATAACTTATACTACTAGATATAATTAGAGGGGGCGTGCGGACTAGCTAATAATTATAGGGGCTATATAATTAATAGTTATAGAACCCTATTCTATAAGGAATAGTTAGAGATACTATAGGAGGGGTCTCTAAGGCTAGAGATCCTTTGCTAATATTATAATAACTATGGGGCGGGTTATATAGAGGTAAATAAGACTACTAAGTTAATCTTAAGGAACTTCTACTAGCTAAACTTAGCTATAGATATATATAATTATATTGTAGGGTGCTATATATGCTAGGGGAACTATATTCTAAGGCATAAGCCGTATAGAAAGTTATAACTACTACCCTTACCTATATACCTATTCTAGGAAATAAGCATGGACTTTATTACTAGATTACTAGCAAGCTCTTAGCATATAGGCAGAGAATATAACATAGTTCTTATTATTATATACTAAATAACTAAGCTTATTATATTTATCCTAATAATAAAGCAGCTAATAGCTGCTAAGTTAGCGCGGATTATCTATAAATAGGTGAAATACCGCTTTAGCACTCTAGAAGGTATTATTAGCAATTAAGATAAGCTCCTAACTAGCTAATTTTAGGAAGAGTTCACGAGAGAGAGGGCTATTAAGCGCCGCCTCTCTACTATATACTATCCCTAGACTAATAAATAATTAGAAAGGATATATTAGATATTAGAAAAGTACCTGCAAGCATATACTAGTAACTTGCTATAAGAATAAGTAGTCTAGCTACCCGAGGCGGAGTTTGCATATAATAATAGTTACTATAGCACTACTAGCTACTTGATAATAGAGGCCCTATATAGGTATTACTTGCGTTATATAGAATATATAGCTCTTATAAATAGGGTTATAATATAGGGCGTAAGGGAGCAAATTAAATATATTTCAAGACTCCACAAGAGGGCCTAGGAATAGTAGCAAAAGGCTACTAAAGCGCAAGCTAAGTACTATAATATAAGGCATAAGGATTAGACTTATTATTAGGAATAGGTTATTAGGCTATTAATAAAGAACTTCTAGTTTAAGAATAAGAAACTAGCACCTAGGTTTATATAAGTAGCTATTATAAAACTAGTTAGTATATAAGTATATAAGGTCTGTCTACTATTATAATACTAATAGATATATAATATATTCTCTATTACCTTACTAGAACTATAAGATAACTACTAAGTAGGTAGCAAAGGTTCACCTATATACCTAGAGCTTGAGGATAAGCTAGAGGAATAGGAGGTAGAAGAGATTATTATATAGCAAGGTATTAGTAATAATATATAATATCTAGTTAAGTAGGTAGGATAACCTATAGAGTATAATATATAGGAGCTTATAGAGAATTTAGTAAACGCATAGGAGGCTATTTATAAGTTTAATAGATAGCATAAGAGGTCTTATAAGAAGTAGGATAATTAGTTACTAAAGTTATAGCAATAAGTTGCTAATTATAAATTATAAGACTATAAAATAGAAGCAAAATTAAGAAGTAGAATATTAATTATATTAAGTAGCGAATTATTACTAATATTATAGCAAAAAGAGGGTATTATCCTATAAAGAAAAGAGAGAGAGCTAATAATCTAACTAGTTATTTACTTCTAACTATAGCTATAGGCGCAAGCACCCTGACCACTATAACCACGAGTAGCACTATAGCGACTAGTTGCTAAGCTAGCATTACTAGCATCCCTATTATCGCTACCCGCAGACTAACTACCTGCTAACTCATAACTAGACTCACTACTAGAGTCACTACCTAACTCATCACCAGAGCTACTATTAGAGATAGTAATAATAGCCCTAGCCTTTTTAGCCTTCCTAGCCTTCTTCGCTAAATTATTGCTATCTTCTTAGCTATATTTAGTAGGGGTATAGAGATAAGAGGCGTATGAGATAGGGTAAGCACTAGTAATAGCAATAAAACAGGAGGGAATATTATTAGAAGCATACTTAAGAAGATTATCTTATAGCAACTTACTAAATTTAGGAAAGGAGTTAATATTATACTTATAAGGGCGCTTAGGGACTAGCTTTATTAAAAGGTTATTAACTAGATAATCGATCTCATTATAGAGGTGAATAATAAGACTAATATTATAAATATATAGCAACTAGGCAGCGTTTAGGCGCTAAAGCATATTAATACTATTATAAAGGGTACTAAACTAGAACTAATTATTAGTAGGATATAGTTAGCAATGGAGCAGCAGATAATAGCCTATATAAACTAAGATATTAAGAGCGAGTGCTTATAGATAGAAGCAAGCTCCTAGAGCTAGAGCTACTCTATATTATAACTACTACTACTACCAATAGTAGGATTATAAATAAGTTTAGTAATATACTTCTATACTATTAAATAGTTACTAAGAGAAGTAAGTATATAATAGTAATAAAGAGGGGTTAAGACGCCCTCACGTTTCTAAATTTAGATTTAATAGAATATATTCTAGGTTATCTAGGCTATGCCCTAAAGCTCCTAGGGGACCTACTAGGCGCTAGTATATAGTAATAAGGCAGCAGACTAGCAGAGACTTATAATAGTATATTTCTTTTTATTAAAGTTATAATAGATATACTTCTATATATATTTGCTATATATATAGCAATGGTTAATAAAATCTTAATATATTTTATAAAGATAGCTAAGATAAGGATAGCTACTATTAATATCACTAGTAAGGTTACTAGAGAGGATTTTAGGATTATATAGGTATTTAGCAAGTACGATGCCTATATATGCAATATAAGATATTATAGAGAACGATTAGTAAAATAATAGCAAAAGAGATAAACTAAAAAAGGGAAGAAAAGGGAAATTAATAATTATAGCAAAAGCTCGCGGAATAGATAATAAAGAGAAAAATAGAGGCTACTAAGTTAAAAAAAGGATGCTAAAGAGGGAAAAATTCAGCTAGGTTAGAGACCTTAAAAAGTAGACGCCTTTTTATACTTAGTATCGCTAGGTAATAAAGCTAAATAATTACTAGCTATATACTACTAAATAGTTATATAACTATTAGTAACTAATTAAAAAATAATAGTAATACTCAAAATTCAAAAACATATAAAGCGCTAGAAAATAAAATACATTATTCGCTATAGCAGCCTAGATCTAGCGCAGGAAGGAGCAATAGCAAATAATATAATAAAAATACTAACTATCGCCCTATCGTTAGTAACGCAGAGCTATATTACTCTACTAATACGCCTTAGGGACTAAGGCTTTAGAAGGGGGGGCAATTATAAGGAATAATAGCGGGTATAGGATATAGAGCTATGCTATTAGTAAAATATTAGTAAGTTAGGGGTAGATAAATATACCTTAGAGAAAACTCTATAAGCTATAGACTTAGAAGGTTAAGTAGTAGTTTAATATAATAACGGATACCTATGCTTCAATATTCTAGCCCTTCCTGGTTTAGGCCTTTAGCCATACCCTTACAAGCGTATTTTATATTTTCTAGCGCTTCTTTTTAATAATAGTAAGTATTTTTAGCGCCTTAAGCGATAGTATATTAAGCTTATAGTTAAGCTAGAGGATCTATTTAACTAGGAGGTATCCCTTTAGTTTATCTTTTAGTTTAAGTGCGTTAATAGCTACTATAAAGTAGCTTAAGGTACCCTCTAGTAGCTAGTATAACTTATTTATTACCTCTAGAGATATATAGGTAGGTAGTAGTAGTAGTACCTAAGTGCGGTCTAACTTATAGATAGCTTATTAAGTTTAAAGGTCTTTATTTTCCTATAAGAGGGCGTTAGCTAGTATATTTTTATATCCTAGGTAGTGCTAGATATAGAAGTTAAAACTAGCTAAGATACCTAATTAGTAGGCTTAATAGATACTTAGAAGCTATTTAGTTATAAAGTAGAGTAGTAGTTAGTAGTTTATAATTGTCACAGTCTTCCTACTAGCCTAGGGCTACAGTAGGGGTCGCTAAGACTGCGAGTAAAACAAGGAAAAGAGCAATACAAGCGTGAATAATAATAAATAGTGTAATAAGTAATTATAGGTATATCGTAATATATTCTATAATAGCTAAGCCTTCTAAGCTTATCTACTAGAAGTCTCTTACTTAAAGGATAGGCGTTAAGCCTAACCGTGGTTATATAGAATACTATGTAATAGCTAACTATATTACTAAAAGGCGTATAATATATACCCCCTTTTCAAAAAGCAATTATCCTAATTGCTATCTCTATCGATCTAGGATATATATGCTTAATATCCCTTCTCTCCTTCTTTATATTCTAATTACTAGAAATTACTATAGCGTTATTAATTAGGCGTTATACTAGCAGAGGAGTATATCGAACTTAGATATCTACTAGTACTTAGCAGCGCTATTATTACTAGTATTGCTAAGCACGGGTTGCTTATTGCTAGTATGCTAGAGACCCTCGATTATAGTATAGAGGTTTGTAATCTTAGCGCGAAGGCTTATGATCTCCTTGGTCTTAATTATATTAATAGCTATATAAATCTTATTAGTAACTACCTGCTTAGATATGCTATTATTCTTAAGTTTAGTAAGATGCTCGCTAATAGTATTAATATTAATAGTATCTACGTTAGCTATATTAGTCTCTATAGTATCGAGGTGAGGAAGGATTTCCTATCGGATGCTATTAATAATAATATTAATATTACTCTTAGCCTTATTAGCGAGGTCTTTTGCGTTTTTAGCATCCTTGCGAGCTAATAGGTCTATAATAGTAATATTACTAATATTAATAAGCGGGGCGATAGAAAGGAGGTCGATATGGTTTATTGCTATAAGGTTACTAGTGATAATTCTATTAATATAACTATAAGCGTTATAAAAGTATATAGCGAGGACCTAGGTGCAACTAGGGAGAAGCTTGCTATAAGTATTATTATTAATATATATATTATATACTTGCTTAAGGATATCCTAGATATATCTAATATAGAGGTTAGAAGATATGTTCTTAGAAGGCTCGATATTATCGAGGATTTTCTCAATCTCCTTAATAAGGATAGTATCGAGGTAGTATAGAAAGGCATTATTAATACGAGCCTTCGCCTTATTAATCTACTAGCGCTAGGCTATAGGGCTAGGACAGCCCTTCTTAGGAGTCTTATAAGGAGTAGTAGCTATAGTTTTAGCTAGGGTAGGCTCCTCGACGTTAGTAGTAGTACTAGCGATAATATAGACTAGCTCGGTAGCCTAGGTATTATTATTCTAAATATTATTAGCATTATTATTAATAACCTCCTTACGTTAGGTCTTAGTATCTATAGTAAAGAAGTTCTTCTTAGCTGCCTATTTACCCTTCTTATAGTCCTTGCGGGACTTCTTCTTCTTAGTAGCAGACTTATAAGTCTTAACTAGAGTGCTAAGGTTAATACTATAGTTACTAACTTAGTTATTACTACCTTAGTTATTACTACCTTAGCATAGGGAGATAGGGTTAAGCACCTCGTTATTCTAGGGGTTAGCACCCTCATCTTAGCTACTATTATTATTAGATAGGTGAGAGGATAGGACCTCGTAGTTATTAGTAACTTCCTTACCTTTAGGAGCTATTATCATAGTAGTATTAGTTAGGCTAGCGTTTAGGAGGCTATATTTAGCAGGTTAGGATAATATTATTACTTATTATAAGAGAGAAGTAAATAAATAAAAAGTATAGGTATACCTAGATAAAAGTAAGCAGGTCTAGTAAATAGAAAGGAAGGTATAGAAAGAAAGAAAAAATTTATAATAGGGGTTAGTAAGGAAGGTATATAAAAGTTAGCACCCTCTGCTCCTTCCTATTTTATTTTAATATAAGATAGAGAGATTGAGGAAAGAGTAGTTAATAGTAAAAAATAGTAATAATAAAGGGAAAATTTATAATCCTAATATTAATTTAAGGTATATATATTTATCTTATTAAAAGGATAGGAAAACTATTTAGTTATATACGAGGTGTGCACCTTCTTATAGCTCTTTTAATATCCTAGTTAAGGGGGAATTTAGTATTATACTTATTAATAAGATTATTTATATTAAGTAATAGGAAGTCTCTTTATTCCTAAATATTATCTTTTATTATAAAGCCTTTCTATTAGATGAGGTATTTAATAGTAGGTTTATAACTCCTCTATAAGACTCTTCGTTTAATAATATAATTAAGTTCCTACTCCTTACTACTATTAACCTCAATAGGCTTTAGTAGTAGAGTCTTGTAGTTAAATAGGTCTTCTCCCTAGGCTAGCTTATATAGCTAGGCTATAGAGAGGATTAGGTAAACCTGCTAGTGCTTAGGAATATCTACCTTATAGGCGAGAGGACTAATAATATGCTTAATTCAGAAGGGTCCTATCTATCTAGAGGTTTATTTGCTATTATATTATCTTAGTAAGTAGAATCCTTTGCTAAGTCGTATTTAGACTTTATCCCCTTTATTAAAAGTTATATTAGTATAGTAGTTATTATATCTCTCTTTATATGAGGCGTTCGCTATATTAATAAGTAGTAGTACCTCCTTCTAATATATCTCCCTAAGGATAGTAAGGCTCTTAATTAGGGCGCTCGTTTATATAACTATATTAAGGATACTTTATAGCTTAAATCCGAGTATAACCTCGTTTAGCAATTATCTAATTATAGTAGATAGGGAGTTATTAAGATTATACTATAGGGCAAGTAGTAATTTAGTCTATAGGATATTAGGGGATTTAGATATATAGAACTATATTATAATCTTAGTAGTCTAGTTTATTCTTTCGCTCTACCTATCCGTCTAGGGGTAATATGCTATTAAGAGGAGGAGCCTAATATTAAGGGTATTAAATATCGCATGCTATACTATAGAGATAAACTTAGGATCCTAGTTACTAATAATACGACGTGGAATTCCCTAGTCTAAGAGGAAAAATACGCAGAGTAGGATTATTACTTATTCTTTTGCTCTATAAGTTGAATATCCTATAAGAAGGATTATCTTTTTTAAGAATTTATATATTACTATTGCTAATATATCTAACTCTAGGAAACCTAGCAGGATATAGGGACTTCTATAGGATAGCACCTTAGGCATATTGGTAATAAAGTCTATAGTAATAGTATTATAAGGGATATTTATAATAGGGATAGGTTATAGCTATCCTAGTAGCCTTTAGTAGTTAATTTAGTTCTCTTTGCACTAGTTATAGTAGGCGATATATTATTATATGAGCAACTTCTTATTATGAAACTAAAAAGTCGATATTTCTACTATTATATAGTCTGCGCTAAAGTAGTATTTTTTATTATAACTAAGGCAGAGAATTGCAGGTATTAACTTATGCGGAATATAGAGTCTCTAGGTGCTATTTATAGCTATATAAAGGATAAGCCCTTCTAGCGATAGACTCTAAGGAGTTATTTAATAGCGTTTTAGGGCTCTTCTAGCAGCTCTAGTGCTATTTTCCTTAGTAGTAGTATTAAATAGTAACTACTACTTACCCGGTTCTTTCTGCTAGGATCGGAGTTATTTAAGAATTTTGCTATACCTCGTGTCGTTAGTATAATTATCTATAATCTTAGTAATAAAGTCCTCCGAAATGCTTATAGTTATCTCCCCTATTGCTCTATAGGCTCGTGACTTCTTAGCTAACTAGTTAATTATGCTTATAAATCCTGCGTTATTATCGTCGTCGTCGTTGCTATAGGTTATTTCTATGAGAATATCGCTATCCTCAAACCTATTAGCTCGTCCTGAGGCTATAAGCAATAGCAGGCACGAGAGGGTATCGGGGATAATATTAAGCTTCCCTAGTATATAGGTAACGTTAAGGTTGAATTACAATAGGTAGTTCATAGCGCTTGCGAGCTATAGGTTAGCTTTATTAAGGTCTATAGTTTATAGCGAGGTATATATAAGAATTCCCTTTATAGCTATATAATCTATGAGAATTTATATAGGGTGCTTATTTAATTGCACGAGCTTGCGGAGCTTCTTTATAGCCTATACTACTATTATTACCTCTACCTCTATAGCGAAGTATCGCTTTTCTAAGGGTAATATAACCTTAGATAGAAAAAGCACTAGTTAGATATAGATTTATGCGATATCTTTACTAGGTATATTAGTATTATTCTATAGGATACCTAGTTAGAATACTATAAGCCTAAAGCTACCTTTATAGGTATTAACCTTAAAAAATATAAGCTTATTTAGGTTATAGTAGTATCTTATGACCTAGTTATAGAGATTCTCCTAGAGGGCATTCCACGCCTCTTGCTCGCTTAGTATTAGCTTAAATAACACCTTTTAGACCCTCTTTATTCAAACTACCTTTAATAGACTATTAGGAAGTATATTTTTATTATAGAGTTTTATAATAAGATAGGTCTTTCTATCTTATAATAGCGTTATAATAATATTATACTAGGGTATATTATATCGTAGCTATCTAGCTATTCTAAAGTATCTCTCGATATTATAGAGAGTTTTTAGGAAGCAGAGGTTCTTAAAGGCTATAATCCTATCCTCTATTTATTTAATACTATTAGTATTTATAATATAGCTAAGGAGTCTTACTTTAGGAAACCCTGCAAAGGACTTCTTAGGTTTAATATAAAGGCAGTTATTCTCAAAGAGCTTAAGAATAATATCGATATATTAGAGATAGTCCTCGTTATTATCGCTAAAAATAATAATATTATTAATATATACTCGAGCAAAGTGCTAGTAGTTATATAAGAGGCGGTCTATAAAACGCTAGGTATAGGCTAGCAAGTTCTTAAATCCTATAAGGATAATATTAGAAACCTCGATACTATAGGGACTTATTACTACTATCCTATTGCAATATCTCGAGTAGATTAGTAGTTAGTAGAAGAACCTAGTAGTATTAAATATCGTTATATATTTCTTCCCTCTAAAGGTATCTATTATATTATCTTAGTTAGGAAGCGGGTATATATCCGGGATAGTAATTCGGTTAAGAGGGCGAAGGTTAATAATAACCCTGCCTTTTTTCGTACTATTAACTACTCGCTATATAATAAAGAGCGGATAGATAACTAGGATTAGCCTATTACCCTATACTATCTTGCTATTAGTATATATCTTGCTATAGATATTCTCAACGACTTCGAGGTCTTTAGCGCTAAGGGGGTAAGGCTTTACTATAGCCTTCTAGTTTTACTACCTTTTAATAAGCTTAATATATATATATTAGTTATCTAGCATAGGTATAATCCCCTTATTATAGTAGATATCTTAGTTATCGAGGATTTCCTTAAGTCTACTAGCAAAAACCGCATCCTAATTGCAGACCTTAACTCTATCCTTACTCTATATAACTAGGATATCTTTTAGCTTAGATATTCTATAAGATAGAATATTATCTACTTAATGAGGCAGTCCTAAGCTAGATTTAGCAAGTAGGGTTATAAACCACGCACTAGCTGCTATATTACTTATAGCCCTATTGAATTTAGATTATAAGAACTAGCGCGAGTTTAATTCTCCTCCTATAAGGGTAATAATATCTATATAATTAATAAGGTTAATAGTCTCCTCTATTTCTATTAGAATAATATAGCCTAGCTACTATCCTCTTAGGATTATTATTAGCCTATCTATTATATTTCGCATAAGGACGAGCTTAGGGTTATCTACTATAACCGTTATATTAACTACGCCTATATAACTAGATTAAAACTACTAAGTATTAGAGCCTTGCTAGCTTAACTTAGGGAGGTTAATAAAGCTAGTTATAACGAATATATCGCTCTATAGGGGAATAACTATAATATAGGCATTATTAACTCGTCTAGTTACTAGGTGCTATCTCCTGAACTAAACTAGATATTATATTCCGTATATTAAGCGGAATTTAACTATACCCTTATTAAAGTCTATAACTAGCCCGTGATCTTTATAGAACGGTATTCCTAGCAGAAGATTCGCTCCGAGGGTATTTATAACTCTAGCTATAATAATAATATAGCTATAGATCTCCACGTTGCTAATAGTACCTAGGATATAGAAGTCGAATATAACCTACTCTATTATATAAAAGGTTAAGTCTATTATATTTATCTTCCGTAGTTCTATTATTTAAAACATAGCATTTTGCGCAAAGCATAGCACCTAATTCCTATTAACTAGAGTTATTAAGGCGCCTATATTAATATAGACTTCCTCTAGGCTAGCTATATTATCGCCTTTTATATTAAAGCGGAGATATATCCGTTTAGCTAGTATTATTTATTTCACTAGTTTTACCTAAGTATTAATAATTTAGTTTTTCTTAAGTAATACTTATGCGTTATTTACTAGGGGAATTATAATAAGACCTGCGAAATTTACTATATTATTAATATAATATATAATAGAGTCTAGAACCGAAGTAGTTAGGGAGATTGCTAGTAGGCTTCTCGTTATAACTATAACGTCCGTTATCTAGCCCGCTATTTCCTCTTTATGCAGTTGCTCTAATAGGGTAGCTAAATCATGGGGGACTTCCTATACGTCTAGTAGGATATAGCTGCTATTAACGAGGTTATTAATATTATAGTCGTTATTATAATCCTCCTATATATAATAGGCGTCTGAGTCTATCTAGCTTAGTCTATTATATTTTATATAATATTAAAAACCCGGGTTTCTCTATAGCTAGTTCTATAGGTAGCGATCTTTCTAGTTTTAATAGTTATTAGAGCGCTAGAAGCATTGCTAAGGTTAATAATATTATTAGGGTTGCGGATTATTATAA
>JAOQIF010000824.1:0-39047 GCA_026260285.1 Colletotrichum sansevieriae | reverse complement strand
ATATCTAACTAGCTAGACTAGATAGGAGTTATAACTCTTTCATCTCTTAGGGGCAGAAGGGTGATTCTCTCGCTAGCTCTATAAAGGCTTTCTTCTCTAGATAGGGGTATAAAAAGTGCTACTATTACTAGAGTATTCCTTATAGCTATAATTATATTAATAACGCTAATTAATATAGCTATATAATTATTAGGCTTAAGTATCTAGTAATAGCATAGATTAGCTTTTGCCTTCTAGCCTATATTAATAATATCTATATAGGGTATATAGTTATTATCCTATTTAAGAGAGGCGAGGTTTGCTATCTAGTTGCGAAATCGTTTGCTAAGGCTAAGGGTAAAGTTATAGTCCTCATAAGCCTACTAGAAACTATAGAGCCTATAAGCCTTATTATAGTATCTAATTCTAGCTATATCTCCTATATCGTGATATTCCTCTATAAGAGAGGGATTACTATACTAATTTAATATTAAACTCGAATAGTTAGCTATATAAGTTGATAATTAAAACCTCTATCTCTTTAACTTCTTTAACCTCCTTCTCTTTAGTATATAAATACTTTTAGGAGGGGGTTTCGAGGTCGAGTCCGAGTCCTCCACCTCGTTACGAGTCTTTATAATATAAGGGAGGTCTTAGATAAGGAAAAAAGGAATAGGTCGTGCTACTAGATATTATAATCTTCCTACTAGCCTAGGGCTATAATAGTAGTTGCTAAGACTGCGAGTAAAATAAGGAAAAGAGCAATATAAGTATAAATAATAATAAATAGTATAATAGGTAATTATAGGTATATCGTAATATATTCTATAATAGCCGAGCCTTCTAAGCTTATTCGCTAGAAGTCTCCTACTTAAAGGATAGGCGTTGAGCCCAACCGTGGTCACGTGGAATACCACGTGATAGCCGACTATATCACCAAAAGGCGTGTGACAAAAACCCTCTACTTCTACTAGACTTATATCTATCAGGGATTACCTAATTATATTATTATAGATATTAAATTAAAGTTTATAATAGAAGCCTTTAAACATCATACTAAATTAATCGTAGTTATAGTTAAAATTATCCCTATTAAAGCCTACTACTAAATTAGTAAAATAGAGAGGTATTATAACCCCTTACGCTATGCTTATATTATTATTTAATAATAAGTCCCCTATATTAAGCCCCATCTCGCCCTCTAAATAGTAATTAAGTCTATTAATAATACTACTAGCCCTAATAGCCTTATACTTACCCTATATATTTTTAGTATATATTTATAAATTAATAATAACCCTACGCCCTCCCCTAATATTACTACTAAAGCTAAGGCGATTAACGTTATAATAAAGGATTTATAAAAAGAATACTTTAAATATAAGGTTATAGATATACTTGCTACTTAAAATAGCCCTAGTACTAATAGCGTTATTTACCTCCTATTATAATTATAGGTTAGGGTATATTAGGAAAAGGATAAATAATAAGGCTATTACTAATTAGTTACTATTTTAAGTAACAAAGTTACTATTTAGCTACCCTATAGCCCCTAAAACTTCCCCTCTACTACTATAAGACCTTTCTATAGTAATTCTAATACCTCTAGAGACCTTGACTTAGCTAAAAATAATAACCTATAAGCCCTTATTACCCCTAAGGCTATTAAGCTAACTCTAACCCCCCTTCCGCCCTAGTATAGAGGATAACCCTAGAAGAACCCTATTACTAACCTATTTAATATATTTAGATTAGAAATTAACTACTTAATAATATTTATCTTGATAAAGGAGAAGGCTAATTAGGAACTTTCCTTAGCCTTATATAAGTCTAATAAGATTATTATTAATAGTCCCCCTTTTTAAAAGTTTTATAAAAAAGAGATTAATACCTTTTTTAATTATAAAGTATTTATATTTGAGATCTATAACCTAACTAAGTAATCTAGCTACTTTTCTTAATCCTATATAGTTAAAAGATTAAAAATAAGACTATTACCCCTATTAAGAAATCCCGCTTAGTTATTTATAGCGTTAATAATACTAATAAGTAAGGTATTTTAACCTAGTTACTTATAATCTAGCGTTATAGTATTCGCCTCCTTCTAGTAATTACCCTATTACTTAGCTCTAATTATATTATTTAGATTAGAGATATTACCTAAGCTTATATAATATCCTAAACAATACTAGTATATAATATTTATTTCTAACTACCTAACTAGATCTATAATCTCTATAACCCCGGGGCTATTATAAAAGGTATTAAACCTCTCTATAGTATTACTAAAGCTAGCACTTATTAATAGGCTATATATAGCGCCTAATATTATAGTAAGTTATAAATAACTAGCTTTAATTTTAACCCCTATTTATTTATTACTAATAAATTAAGCCCTTGCTTTGCTATTATTAGTATATAAATAGATAATATAATGAGTCTCTCTAATAATATCGTATTTATTATTAAAGAAGAAGAGCTCTAGAAAGCTAAATTTATAGCTAAACCTAAGGAGAAACCTATACTCTAGACCCCTATTATCTTTAATAATAAAACGATCTCTATTATTAGTACTAGCGCTATTATACTATATTAAAAGGGCTAAGTTATCAAGATTAAGCTTATTAAAAAGACGCCTAAGAAAATACTAGAAAAGGAATAATATATTAAGTAGTAAGCTATAGGGGCTTATATAGCCTTAATTTACTAATTAGAAGCTTATTTCAACTTATTAACTTCTACTTAATACTAAGATCTAACTAATAAAGATATTACTACTCTTAATAAGTACTTATAATAGCTAAAGGATAACCTCGACTAAGGCCTAATATTTGTTATATTATTACTACTTACTACTAAACTAACTATAGCTATAAATGGATTTTGTACTAATAATTAAAACCGTATATTATAATTAAGTTATATTATTATACTTACAAATAGAATAATAAATAATATAGCCTTTATAATTAATAGTAATACTATCTATTATAGCTCTACTAAGTATTAATAAGTTACTTATAGTATATTAGCCTTAGAGATCTACGCTATAGGAACTAGTATACACCTTGCTTTTACTATCGCTTCAACCCTTTGATAAGTACTACTAAGCTAGGTATTACTAACTCTATCCCTATAGTAATATATACTAACTTATACTTACTATATAAATATGTAGTTAAACTTAGTATTATAAAGGAAAAGAGGCTTATAATTAATATTATAGCTCTGTATTAGTTATATAAGCGCTACGAGCTATCTAAGATCTAATAAGTTAATAGCGAAGATAACCCCGGGAATATACTAATAAAAGTAACGCCTAATAGGGTGTTATATTACGTCGTTAATAGGAATAAATTACAAGTTTATACAGAAGGATAAGTAATAAGAATAATAGAAGGATTAGTATAATAATAGCATAATAATCAGTATTTATAAAAGGATAGGATTATAGCTAGAACTAGCTACTTTTTGGCTTTATTTAGAAACTAATAATAGCTTCTAACTTATTATTTAATTTATATAATTAGATAGGCTTATTAGGCGACTACTAGTACGAAAAAAGTCCACTAGTATAGGAATATTTACTTACTTATATAGTAAGTAAGAGACTCCTACTTACCTAGTAAGCTAGATCTAACTTTAGATCCGTGGCCTGAGTTAGAATAACTAGGACCTAGCAAGTAGTTATATAACTTATTATATAACTTACCTCGTTAGCTTTCTATATTATTCCTACCTCGCTAGCTACCTTCTAATATAACTTAATATTATTAATAATTCAGACTTTATACTACGCCTACCTTTAATCTCTTTATATACTAGTAATATGAAATTAATACTAGGCTAAGGGTATTATTAATAGGGATCCCAGAGGTATTTGTAAGGAACAATGGCGGGTGCAGGATGCAGAGCCACGCTGTTAGCAAAACGTTAGCGAGTCAGGGGCGGATAAATACACTTTAGAGAAAACTCTATAAGCTATAGACTTAGAAGGTTAAGTAATAGTCTAATATAATAATAGATACCTATATTTTAATATTCTAGCCCTTCCTAGTTTAGGCCTTTAGCTATACTCTTACATTTCTATTGCTTCTACCTCGATTTAAGAAACTAGTACTAGTTAGAATATCTAAAGCGAACTAGTAATAATATACTAACGATTTAGTAATAAAGTTTAACTATAATAAACTCTAGGCTAGGTATATAGAATATAACTAATAGGGTCTTAGCTAATAAGATATTAATTATTTACTAAGCCCTAAGGTATAGGGAATATAGCGCAGATACTATACTAGGGGAATAGATAACCCTAGTAATAATATAGTAGGAGGAATAACCACGAGGGGTTAGGCTAGGTCCTAGGTAGCACTAGACTAGGTAGACTACACCTTAAGGGGCGAATAGATAGTAAGTAGTAGCTAATAGGGTACCCTGCCTAGGACGCCCTGAGAAGCTAGTATTTCTAGTATCCTTGCCTAGGCTATAGGGTTATTATAGAAATAGTAGGAGAGCCTTATGGAGCAGATATATCTATAATAATAGTAGCATAAGGAATAAACCGCTGCCCTACTATAGGAACTTACTAATCGCTTAGTAATAAGATACTTATAGAGAGAATATAAAAAGCCCCCTATATATAACTACTATATTATAACTAAGGACTTTACTATAAACTAGGTTAATAACTAGTTCTAAGTAATTAAAAATAGAAACTAAATATATACTAGTAATATGCTATAGCAGCAGGTCTAATAGGCGCTTATAAATATAAGCCTATCCCTATAGACCTAGTAGCGATATTATCGGGCTAGGCTAGAAGGAGACCTAGTAGAGGCTAACTTTATAGCATTTACTCGCTAATAGCATATTAACTTTAAGCTTTAAGAGCAAAGGTACTATGAGAAGCTAGATATAATAAGGCAGAAGGAGATATAGTTATTAATATAGTTCTTTGCTAAATAGTTAGCAATATATTAGGACTTAGGTATAGTTAGTATAGAAGATAGTAAAGCTAAGGCTTATATACTATACTTCTAATTAGCCCTATTCCTATATAGGGAACTTAAATATTAGAAAACTAAGATATAAAGGTTAAGAGATATAGCTATAGAAGCTAAATACTTATAGGAGATCTATTGCTAATAAGGTAGCAAACCTCCACGAAGCGAAAGCAAGAAATAGTATATAAGAGAAGAGTATAACCTAAGGGGGCTCCTAGTAGCAAGGTTAGGTTAAAAGGCAGGCTAGCAGGGTTCTAGCTAGAAGATAACGCAGGGTTTATAGAGCCTAATACCTTACTAATAGGTTAGTAGCGCGATATAGGGATCTAATTAGAATAGGTCTATATCTAGCCCTAGTATATAACCTGCAATATCTAATTATATAGTATGCTTTAGCTATAAGCATAAGGGGTATAAGAGAGCAGACTACCTAGATAAATATACGAGATAAAGCATAAATAAAACGCTAGTAAGATACTAAGTACTTATTAAAAAAGCGAGGGTTAATATGATCTAATCTATAAGAGTTAAGGAACTTAACTTATTAGAAAATAAGTAGGCTAGAGGACTATATTAATAACCTTTATGCCTAAATTAGAACTAGATACTCTCCCTAAGGGAGCTATTATAAAGGGATAGGCGATCGTTCTCTAGAATATTACTAAATAAGAAGTAATAGTAGATATAGATTCCTATTCCTAGGTTAATGTTATTAGTAGTTAACTAGCTAAGTCCCTATAACTTTAATCCATAGTAGCTATTACCCCTATATTAGAAGGGTTTAATAAGTTATCTATAATAAGCTAGAATATATACTAATTAATATTTTTCCTTATTAACATAGGAGGAGAAGCGAGGAAGATATAGCAACTCTTTACTAAAGCCCCCCCGACCTAAAGGAGCAGGAGACCTCCTCCTATTATAATACTCTATAGGAAGAGAGGGTATTATAATTAATACCTAGATAAATACCTAGGAATATCAATGCTTTAGTATTGCTAAGCTATTAGTATTTATATAAGAGATTATTAAGAATAGCTAGAATGCTTATATTATATATACATCAGGGAATATTACCCCCTATAAGCTGCTAATAGGGGCTCTAGAGGAAGAAGATACCCTAGAGGGCAATATAGAGTTACTACTAGAGCTATTTAATAAATAGGTAATATTTAATAAATAGTTAGCAAAGCAATACCTAGTCCTAGAGGGCGTAAAATATACTATTAACTTAATTAAAGGGAAGAAACCTCTATATAGGCCTATCTACCTATTAAACGAGCATTAGGTAGAAGAAATTCGCTAATATATTACTAATAACTAAGTAATAGGGCGGATCTAACCCTTAACTAGCGAGGTAGGCGCCCCTATCCTTTTTATACCTAAGAAAGATAGGTCCCTATACCTTTATATAGATTAGTAAAGCCTTAATAAGGTAATAATAAAGAACTAATATCTACTCCCTCTTATTAGCAAACTATTAGATAGGATTCGGGGAGCGAAATAGATCTTAAAATTCAATATTTAAGATATATATTGCTATATCTATATTAAGCTGGAGGATTGCTAGAAAATAGCATTTAGGATACGTTATAAGCACTTTAAATTTACCATTATGCTATTTAGACTTATAAACGCCCTAGCTATATTCTAGGCGTATATTTACTAAGCGCTCGCTAAATTACTGAATACCTATTATATTATTTATATAGATAATATTATAATCTATTCCAAGATAAGAGAGTAATATATAAAAGACCTTCTCTAAGTGCTCTATAGGCTTTACTAATAGGAGATCTATACTAAGCTTAGTAAATGTAGGTTTTACTAATAGCAGGTAGAGTTCCTAGGGTATATTATTATACCTAAGGGCGTATTAATAGACTAAACTTATATCTAAGCTATTATTAAATAGAAGCTACTAAAGATATACTAAGATATCTAGGTCTTTCTTAGATTCTATAACTTCTACTATAAGTTTATTATAAGATATTTAGGTATTATAGCCCTAATAATATCTTTATTAAAGGGTAGCGAGAATAATAAGAAAGGAGGGGAGTTCTACTAGCTAGAAGAGGCCTAATAGGCCTTTGAGCAGCTTTAAGCCGCCTTCTACTTAGTAACTATTCTCTAATACTAGGACCTAACCTATAAAATAAGGGTTAAGATAGATATTTCTATAAGAGCTATATCTAGTATCCTATTATAATATATTAATAGTTAGTAATAACTAGTTACTTACTATTTATAGAAGCTTAGTAATATAGAGTAACGTTAGGAAGCAGGCTAATAGGAACTTCTCGCTATAGTTAAAAGCTTAGATTATTAGGCTTACTACCTTTAGGATATATTAAAGAAGTTTATAATCCTAATAGATTACTAGGTACTAAAGGGAGTTATTAGTATGCTTACACAGGACCTTTAGGGAAGGCTTACTAGGTAGGTATACAAACTCTTAGTATTTAATTTCAACCTAGAGTATAAGTTAGGGGTTATAAACCTAGCAGATAGTCTATCTAGAAGGCTAGATTATATAGAGGGGGAGGTGGAGTATAATAATATACTCCTAACCCTAGCGAGGAAGCTGAGGTTTATTAGCAAACTACTAGTAGACCTTCGGATAAGTATTATTATATTATAAGGTAGTATAGAGACCTTAAAAGCATTTATTAATACTATAAGGGCTAGCATAAGGTAGCTCTTCTAGATAGATAGGTCTGGGGGTAGAGACGCCTTAGTTTCTAGTTAGTATCGCGCTCTATAGCGTGCTAATATTACTATAATTATGATAGCTATAATAACCTAATGCTAAAGAGCAAGGGGTAATATAGAGAATGCTTAGTGAGAAGCTATTAATTAAGAGGACTTACTTAGAGCTAGGGTTACTATAGCGTAGTAGTATATCCTATGCTAGGTTATAAGGGAGCTTATAATAAGCGAAATAGCGGATAGTTAGTAACCCTCTAAAGTAATAGAGAATCTTATCTGCAGACTGCAGGCTAATAACTTATACTATTAGATATAATTAGAGAGGGCGTATAGACTACCTAGTAATTATAGGAGCTATATAATTCATAGTTATAGAACCCTATTCTATAAGGGATAGTTAGAGATACTATAGGAGGGGTCTCTGAGGCTAGAGATCCTTTGCTAATACTATAATAACTATAAGGCGGGTTATATAGGGGTAAATAAGACTACTAAGTTGATCTTAAGGAACTTCTATTAGCTAAACTTAGCTATAGATATATATAATTATATTATAGGATGCTATATATACTAGGGGAACCGCGTTCCGAGGCATAAGGCTTATAAAAAGTTATAACTACTACCCTTACCCGCATACCTATTCTAGGAAATAAGTATAGACTTTATTACTAGATTACTAGCAAGCTCTTAGCATATAGGTAGAGAATATAACATAGTTCTTATTATTATATGCTAAATAACTAAGTTCGCTATATTTATCCTAATAATAAAGCAGCTAATAGCTACTAAGTTAGCGCGGATTATCTACGAATAGGTTAAATACCGCTTTAGCACCCTAGAGGGTATTATTAGCAACTAAGATAAGCTCCTAACTAGCTAATTTTAGGAAGAGTTCACAAGAGAGAGGGCTATTAAGCGCTACCTCTTTACTATATACTATCCCTAGACTAATAGGTAGTTAGAAAGGATATACTAGATATTAGAAAAATACCTGCGAGTATATGCTAGCAACTCGCTATAAGAATAGGTAGTCTAGCTACCTGAGGCAGAGTTCGTATATAATAATAGTTACTATAGCACTACTAGCTACTTGCTAATAGAGGCCCTATATAGTTACTACCTACGTTATATAGAATACGTAGCTCCTATAAATAGGGTTATAGTATAAGGTATAAGGGAGCGAATTAAATATATTTCAAGACTCCGCGAGAGGGCCTAGGAATAGTAGTAGAAGGCTACTAAGGCATAAGCTAAGTATTATAACGTGAGGCATAAGGACTAGACCTATTATTAGGAATAGGTTATTAAGCTATTAATAAAGAACTTCTAGTTTAAGAATAAGAAACTAGCACCTAGGTTTATATAGGTAGCTATTATAGAACTAGTTAGTATATAAGTATATAAGGTCTATCTGCTATTATAGTACTAATAGATATATAATATATTCTCTATTACCTTAGTAGAACTATAAGATAACTACTAAGTACGTAGTAAAGGTTTGCTTATATACCTAGAGCTTAAGGATAAGCTAGAGGAATAGGAGGTAGAAGAGATTATTATATAGCAAGGTATTAGTAATAATATATAATATCTAGTTAAATAAGTAGGATAGCCTATAGAATATAATACATAGGAGCCTATAGAGAACTTAGTAAATGCGCAAGAAGCTATTTATAAGTTTAATAGATAGTATAGGAGGTCTTATAAGAAGTAGGATAACTAGTTATAAAGTTATAGCAATAAGTTACTAATTATAAATCATAAGACTATAGAATAGAAGCTATATTAGGAAGTAGAATATTAATTATATTAAGTAGCTAATTATTACTAATATTATAGCAAAAAGAGGGTATTATCTTATAAAGAAAAGAGAGAGAGCTAACGATCTAACTAATTATTCACTTCTAACTATAGCTATAGGTGCGAGCACCCTAACTACTATAACTATAAGCAGTACCATAGCGACTAGTTACTAAGCTAGCGTTACTAGCATTCCTATTATTATTACCTGCAGACTAACTACCCGCCGACTTACTACTAGACTTATTACCCGAGTCACTACCTAACTTGCTACTAGAGCTACTACCCACCTTACTACCTAACTAATTACTAGAGCTATTATTAGATATAGTAATAGTAACCTTAGTCTTTTTAGCCCTTCTAGCTCTTTTTACTAAATTATTGCTATCCTCTTAGCTATATTTAGTAGGAGTATAGAGGTATAAGGCGCAGGAGATAGGGTAAGCACTAGTAATAGTAATAAAGCAGGAGGGAACGTTATTAAAAGCATACTTAATAAGATCGTCTTATAGCGACTTACTAAATTTAGGGAAGGAGTTAATATTATACTTATAAGAGCGCTTAGGGACTAGTTTTATGAAAAGGTTATTAACTAGATAATCGATCTTATTATAGAGGTATATAGCAGGACTATTATTATAAATATATAGCAGCTAGGTAGCGTTTAGGTGCTAAAGTATATTAATACTATTATAAAGGGTATTAACCTAAAACTAACTATTAGTAGGATATAATTAGCAAGGGAGTAGCGAGTAATAGCCTATATAAACTAAGATATTAAGGGCGAGGTGCTTATAGATAGAAGCGAGCTCCTGGAGTTAGAGCTGCTCTATATTATAGCTACTACTACTAGTAGTAGGATCGTAGATAAGTTTAGTAATATGCTTCTATACTACTAAATAGTTACTAAGAGAAGTAAGTATATAATATTAATAAAGAGGGGTTAAGATACCCTCTTTTTCCTAAATTTGGATTTAATAGAATATATTCTAGGTTATCTAGGCTATGCCCTAAAGCACCTAGGGGACCTATCAGGCGTTAGTATGTAGTAACGAGGTAGCGAACTAGTAGAGACTTATAGTAGCATATTTCTTTTTATTAAAGTTATAATAGATATACTTCTATATATATTTACTATATATATAGTAAAGATTAATAACGTCTTAATATATCTTATAGAGATAACTAAGGCAGGGATAGCTACTATTAGTATTACTAATAAAGTTACTAGAGAGGATTTCGGGATTATAGAGATATTTAGCAAGTACTATGCCTATATATATAATATAGGATATTGCGGAGAGAGATTAGCGAAATAATAGGGAAAGAGATAAACTAAGAAGGGAACAAGATAGAAAATTAGATAATTATAGCAAAAGCTTATAGAATAGATAATAAAAAGAAAATAATAGAGGCTGCTAAGTTAAAAAAAAAGATACTAAAGAGGGAAAAATTTAGCTAGGTTAGAGATCTCAAAAAGAAGACGCCCTTTTATAATTAGCATTGCTAGGTAATAAGGCTAAATAATTACTAACTATATACTACTGAATAGTTATATAACTATTAGCAACTAATTAAAAAATAATAGTAATACTTAAAATTTAAAAATATAAAAAGCGCTAGAAAATAAAATATATTATTCGCTATAGCAGCCTAAATCTGGTATAGGAAGGAGTAATAGCAAATAATATAATAAAGACGCTAAACTATCGCCTTATAGTTAGCAATATAGAGCTATATTACCCTCTCAATATGCCTTAGGGACTAAGGCTTTAGAAGGGGGGGCAATTATAAGGAATAATAGCAGGTATAGGATATAGAGCTACGCTATTAGCAAAATATTAGCAAGTTAGGGGTAGATAAATATACCTTGGAGAAAACTCTGCAAGCTGCAGACTTAGAAGGTTAAGCAATAGTCTAATATAATAACGGATACCTACGTTTCAACATTCTAGCCCTTCCTGGTTTAGGCCTTTAGCCATACTCTTATAGTATTATAGTATCTAACTTTATATTAAGCTTAGATAATATACTCTCTATACTTAAAGGTATAAGCCTAGCCTCTCTAAACTCTCTCTAGATATTTTTTCTATAATTACTTATATAAATACTTTATAAAATATAGGGAAGAAGTCCTCCTTTATAATATAGATATTACCCTATTATATCTTTTCCTTAACTTCTTAGCTATAAGCTTTCTTTAGTAGCTTAAAATACCTAATATCTAAGGGCTAAAGTAGATAAGATAAATAATCTAGTATATAGAGTATAATAATATTATTTTCCTTATAATATATCTTAAAGTTAGTAGTATAGTAACCTTCATATCTATTGATAATAAGGAGGTAATAATTACTACTTATTTATAGTTTTATATACTAATTAAAGTACTAGAGCTAATCTAGGCCTCTTTTATTTATTCTTTATTTATTTTTAGATATTATAATAACCTAGTTATATAGGAGATTAGATTTAGTATACTAAGTAGAGAGGTAATATTAGCTTATAATAATAATATATAGCGGGATATTTAGCCTAATAAGCTAATAGCCTAAATAGCTATAACCTATTTATAAATACTAAGCTATCTATATTATATTTATATTTAAACGCCTTTTTATACTTATAATGACTATTCTAGTTGTAATCTAGCTTATTATAAAGCTAGCCTTATTAATATTATAAATATTAGACTCTATAATACTATATTATATAATTATATTTATTATAAGGCGAAACTACACGTTTATTATATTTAGATCTTTATATTAAACCCTCTTATAGTTATACTTATAAAAAAAAGTATACCTAGAGCTATAGGTATTACCTAATAAAGCTCGAAGCCTAGCGCTTCCTAACTAGTAGTATATTATAGTTAGCGCGTAGTTAATTAGCTATATATTCTACTTTTCTAATGTAGGTAGGAAATAATTAGGAATCTAGATTGAGAATATATTTAACTAGCTTCTCTTTTTTAAGTATAATTAAATTTTATAAATTAGATATTATATTATACTATAATAAGATTCCCTTAATTTATATACGAAGGGTTAAGCTAGGGATAGAGTAGACCTTTAAAATAGCTTAAATACTAATATTAGGGGTTTTCTAGATAGCCTAAAGGGCTAGATTTAATTAAGTATTATTCTTTATAATATTACTATACTATTATAATATTATATAAGTTAAGAGGTAGAACATAGGTTAAATATAGTTAGGTAGCTAGCTCGCTTATCCAGCTAGCTCGCGTATTAACTACGTCATACTATTTAATATAAATAGGGGTATTTACTATAGATAAGTTTTGACTAGGTTTAATATATATAGAGGGTCTTAATAATAAAAGAAAAGATTAACTAGGGCGATACCTAGTAGCTTATATAAAACCTCTATAGTATATAGGATATTACTAAAGGAAACATAGCTATAGCTTAATATTATTATACCTATATTACTAACTACTATTACTAGCCTAATAACTTAGTTATAAGAGACTCTATCTATATATTAATAGATAAACAGCGCTAGGAGAACTCTTTGAAACTATTTATACTATAGGATAAACTATAGCTAATTAAAGCTACTAGCCCTAGGGGAATATATATACTAGATCTATTAAAAGAATATAACTATTACTTAGTGTTCCACCTTAGTAAGCTTTAGAAAGCTACTAGGGACCCTCCACTAGGTCAATTTAAAGCATTACTACTTATTATTAAGTTTAATAATAAGCTAGAATATAAGGTTATATAGGTAATTACTAGCTAGTTATACTAAGGATAGTTATAATATTATACTAATTAGAAAGGCTATAACTATAACCTTACTTAGTATAATACTAAAAGTTTTAAGTATACCTTAGTAGCGCTATAGGACTTTTATATTACTAACCTAGTTATTATAGGACTACTAAAATACCTTTTAGCTTGGCTTCTAGCTACTACTTAAGATAAGGACCCCGCTATTATAGATAATAATAACGCCCTAGTATAACTATTAAGAGGAGGAATATTATTTAGGGGAATACTTATATATATAATAGTTAATTACTATAGATAGTAATACTAATAAGGGGGGGGTAATATTATAATACTAGGTTAGACCTACTTAAATTTTAGGTTATATAACTACTAAGTTATATAATCTCTAGGCGAGCCTTCAGCCTTCTAGGGCTATACTAGCCTATAGATAGACTTTTCCCATTTTTAACGTAGAATATACTTAATATAGCGTAATTGAAGTATATTAACCTTTACCTATTCGCTATTTATAATAATTATACTTAAGCACTTTTCTTAAGTTATATAATTATATTATATAATATTATATAAGTTTGCTTAGGTAATAATAGTGATATTAAAAGAAGTATTATTTTAGCTTATTAACTAGTAAGTAGCCAGGTAAGAGGAGAAGAGTTATTTATACTTATTCTAGCCCTTCTAGAGGCTTCTATTATATAATTACTTATATAATCGCTTATATAGTATATTATATATACGTTTAATTTATTTAGGCTTAGTTATATATTAAAGTTATAGCTTAAACCCTTTTAGTCCTAGCTAGAAAGCTTATTAAAAATAAGGCGTTCTAGGACTTTCTAGACCTTTCTATCTATAATATAGCTAGTATTATTAGTACTATAATATACTATGCTATACTATATAGTATATTATTAAGTATTATTATTTATTATGTATTTTATAGGTCTTCTTTATATAGGGTTTTATAAGATATTTATATAAGACATAAAATATTTATGTAATATTTGATAACTTTAAAGATTTATTTTATGACCTTAGATTACCTATAGAGGTTTGTACTATCCTATAGCTTATTCTAAGTCTTCTAGTTTAAGGTTTTAATTAAAATTATTGAGGTAGTTAGTAACTACTACTAAGTTTTTATTTATTATTCGGCGTAGAAAAGACCCCTTTTTTTTGCGGACATAAAGGTTACTAAGTAAACTAAGAAGAGGTCCCTCTTCTACCCATGGCCCTTAATCGCTTTATCTCAGGAAGGGAAATTATCGGCCACCACCCGCCCTTTCGCTTTGAGCGAGGTACATGACCGAGGACGGCGAGAGTGCGCGAAGACGAGAGCCTATCCAGCCCAGGAGAGCACATCTCACAGCGCTGAGGCAGCTGAAGTAGGGCGGGCTGTCCGCAGTTGAAGCATGCTCTGTGCTGAGGGACCTACCCATGGATTGGTTACCTGGGCTTGTTAAGGTGCGATGCTTCTCGAGGCGAAGCGAGGTAGGTGTGAATCCAAGTACCTTGTCGGGGTGCATGATTCACTTCAACCTTTCTGCGGTTCAGTTAGTCCGTAACCGTACCTTGGTGCGCTGCTGCAGCTGCCGCACCTTATGGACAGACATTGGATGCCATGCTATGTGGTTGTAATGGATATAGAAATGGCAGATGCGCTTCAAGTGAATGTGATGCGTATAACGTAAAAAGCTGAGGCCAGGCCCTGAGCCCCGGAAAGAAAGAACCGCAGCTGCTACTTTTCTCGGCTACCGATCCTGCTCCTGCTCCTGCTCCTGCTGCTGCTCATCAGGTTGCTCCGTGTCGCAGTCACATTTCCAGTCGCAATCGGCCACTGACTGACTGTCCCTTCCCTTCCGGTCCCCCTCTCATCCCACCTCCCCGCTAAAAAAGTCAGGTCGACAAAGCTGCCTCCACCTTACCTCAAGTACCAATCTGGTAGTGGCTTTCCCGAGAAGAAAAAAAATTCGTTCACAAAAAAAAACTCGGGCCTCACTCAGATTTTATTCCTGTAACCTTTACCCTCTCTTCCTTTCCACAACCACACAACCTCTCCCTCTTCCCTCCACAAACTTACCGCCAAAGGTAAAATTTGTGGTCTTCTCATTTCTTGTGTCCTTCCGAGCTGACACTCCTGTCCGCTGCGCTGCGTTATTTCCACGTTTCGTACACGACTGTCCGCGAAAAAAAAAAAAAAAAAAAGCCCCCTTCAGGCCTACAAGCCCTCGCTCAATCGAAGCTTTGCGTTTACCCGTCGTTCACACTTTCCTTAGATTGCGGCGACCCGACCATCTCCGGAACGTCTCGCTTTTCTCCAACAACTGGACAGAGCCTGTCACTTTTCGTTGATTTGCATCCAACGATCTTCCGCTACTTGGTACGATTACCACCGTCACTCGAAAGACCCCTCCAACATCTTGCCCTCGTGCCCGTCTTCCCTGCAGAGTTCAGTCTCCGCCTGGCTCTCTCGGAAGCTCGCTTCTCTCTCATCCCCCGCCCCAACCATTTGCAACCTCTGTCGGCTTGACAGCATTGACGAAACGGTCAGCTTTTCCTAACATCTCTCCTTCTTTCACAGTTCCGCGCGACTCCTCTCCTCGAGACGGCAATCCACGACGCTGCCGTAACCAACGGCATCGTAGTCCGTCTCTTGACCCATTTCCAGACTAGAAAGGAAAGTTGGTTCGCCTTCGCTGGTCTGTCTCCGCTCAAGGAGTTTCTGGTAGACCTCGGTTTACCTGTACAGAAGCCGTTTATAGGCTATATCCCTGGGGCCTGGTAGGATCGGATCTGTTGACCGTCTTTCCTGGTCCAATATACCCCCAATAGTCTTTCGAGGCATGCCTATCGCTGCATCAGCCTTACCATCAGACACAATGGCCACTTCATTTTCTTACGCCCAAGCCGCCAAGGGGCAGGCGCCTGCCACGATATCGGCAATTCAAAGCACCGAGAACGTCAAGAATTCCGCGAGCTCAGCAAACGGCGAACAACCCATCGCTGAGCCCAAAGCCGTCAAGACCGCCTCTGCTGAAGAGGAGAACTCGAGAAATACGACCCTCAGAGCTCATTTGGCCGCTAAGCAGGACTCCTCTGCACCTGTTGAGGCGAACGCTACCAACAACACATCCGCCGCTGCCTCCGTCGCTGATTCCCGACGCGATGACGAGGATGCCGCCACCGAGGCTTCTGTCCGACGGAGCGAAAAAAGCGTCAGGTCAGCAAGCGCATCTACACGCGTGACTGACGAGGCCGAGCCGAAGAAGGGTTCCAGGAAGCCAAGGAAGGGCAAGGCCGGAAAAGAGTCGAGTGACGAATCCAAGAAGGACAAGGCTGCTGAACAGGAGAAAGAGCAGCCCAAGATTGAGCTGGTGGAGGCACCGCTTCCTTCAGTCAACATTTGGATGCAAAGGAAAGAGACTCAGGCTGCGAAGACCACTGTCACGTTGCCCACCCACCCCGCTGCTGCTGCTGCTGCCTCTACTGCCTCCGCTGCCGACACCCGGCCTAACAGCCAGGAGTCCAAGAAGAAGAATAAGACCGCCGAGGCTTCGGATGCCACAAATGGCGCTGTGAACGGCACCAAGTCTCAGCGTAAGGTTGGCGACGAGACCGCTGCTAGAAGAAACGGCTCTCGCGGCTCCAGGTTGATCGAAAGAGATAACCGCACCACCGAGCTTCCCCCGCCTGTGAATGACGTTACCTCCTGGCCCACGCCGGAGACGGCAGTCAAGGAAGCAGTCAAGGAAGAGTCGCGCAAGCCCGCTGAGAAGACTGAGCGATCAGAGGCCGAGGCTCAGGAAGACTCCGGCAAGGGCAAGGCCAAGTTATGGAAGCCTTTGGATTTCGTACCCACTGTTGCATTCTCTACTCCCATTCCCTCAACAAGAGGTGCCCGCGGAGGACGAGGTGGTGGTCGTGGTGGTCGCGATGCCACCTCTAGAGGAGGACATGTTAGCGTTGCTGCCACTGCCGACAAGTCTGCTGCGGCCCCCTCCAAGACTGGAGGCGAGGCCCGCGAGCGTGCCAGAGACGGCAACGCCCCAGCTAGAACAGACTCACAGCTTCCGACTGCCAACAAGCGGGCCTCGATGGATGTGAACAAGGAGCAGCGCAAACCCTCGGCTCCCTTTGGCGAGCGCACTAAGGAGTCGCAGTCCACGACCGTAAGTTGAATGTTCGCTTTCCAACCGCTAGATCTTCTGTGCTAACCGACACCAAGGAGCAGGCAGGACCTGCACGAGGTGAAGGCCGCAATGACAGAGGCCGCGGAAACTTCCGAGGTGGACGAGGAAGTCATCCCGGAAACGCGAGCATGCACGCCCAGCAGTCCTCCTACATGGCCAACGGTAACTCGTTCGGCTCCCAGGGTCTTCCTCGTCAGTACTCCAGCCCTCCTCTGCACCAGAGTGGCAACTATAATCCCACCTACGGAGGTTCCCAGCCTCGCGGCGGTCGTGGGGGTCGCGGCCAGTCTAACGGCTCTGGGGTGTACCGCGGAATTGGCGGCCCCAACGCCGGTCGCGCTCGTCAAATTCAGACTCACATGGGCCAGGCCTCTTGGGATTATTCGATGCCCATGACACCTGCGACTTATGGATGGTACGACCAAATCAGGCAGATTCTTATCCCTCAGTTGGAGTATTACTTCTCCATTGAGAACCTCCTCAAGGACGAGTTCCTACGCAAGCACATGGACGGCCAGGGCTTCGTCCCCTTGGATCTGGTCTTGGGCTTCTCCAGAGTCCGCGACACTGCTGACCCCACAACTCTCCGTGCCATCACTGCCGAATGCACCCAGCTGGAGTACGTCATTGGTGACGATAGCGTTGAGCGAGTCCGTTCTCGCGCACACTGGCAGAAATTTATCTATCCTGCGATGGAGCAAAGAGCTGAGTCCGCACGCAACCCTGGGCCCCAGTTCTTCTGGCCTCGCTCCCTCCACGCCATGGCTCCTTATAACGGAATGATCAGCGAATACCCTGTCACCTCCCCTAATGGATTGCCCAACGGCAGCGAGAATGGCTACATGCACTACCCTCAAGAGGCCCCAGCCGGCCAGCCCAATGGCCAGCTTTCTGCCCAAGTCCCCGAGTTCCAGCCCAGTAACTCCGCCGAGGGCTCCGCCGACGCCGACGCAGAGACGAAGATTCAGCCTCTTGTCAATGGCGCCGCTGAGGCCCAGGCCTCTGCCCCTTTGACCAACGGAAACCACGCGCAGACTACCGAAGCTCTTCAGTCCTAGTTGGAAAAAGAGGATGATGAGGCCTGCGATCTTAAGACAGAGGACAGCGGCACCACCATTCCAAGCCCCTCTCAACGGGCGCATCTGGTGATGCGATCAACGGAATCAGTTGATGAAATTCCATATCCGGAGTTTCGCACTCGCGCGCTTTCGAAAAGGCGGGACGCTTTGGCCAGCGCCACCCTCGACAGCACCCCTGCTGTCGTTTCCATTGATACCCCTGGCGTCGCTTCCAGCGTTCCCGGCGGTACGGATATGATATCCCTTTATCGATTCTGGTCTCATTTTTTGGCTCGGCATTTTGATTTGGACATGTTTGAGGAGTTCCGGTCTTGTGCAGTGGCGGACGCAACGGGTGAGGAGGTCAGCACGGTTGGCCTCGAAAATCTGATCGCTTATTACGAAACGATACTTCGGAGAAATGACGAGCAGCTGCCTCTAGCTGATATGAAGTCTCTTTATGAAGACGCGAAGAAGCTTGCTGGTAGGGCTGTCACCTGTTAGGAGTTGGGTGGCCTGCTCAGATCGGGGAAAGATGTTTGACGAATTACGCATCTCTGTGGGACTTTCACACCTGTTGTCGGCTAAGAGGAGCAGGCCGTTATGCTTGTTGCTGGATCTGGGACAATCTTTTGATCTCTAGGGATCGTGGAATCTGCAACGGTTCTTGGTGTCACTGGAGGCGAGCCCGCTGTTCGTGTCCTCTCAATGAATGATTGGAAAAGTTCTTTACTTTCTTGCGAACGGAGGGCAAAGACAATCCATACCCGCTGCTGAATGCGAAACGACAAACCGCGGTAGGGTCTGGTTCAGAATAATGGGGAGGTGGAATAATTCATGGGTGTGGGTGGGTGGTCGAGAGGAAATATCTGCCCTTTCCTTACAGCCTTCACGGAAACATACCTGGCACTTTGATGAAAGTCTCTTCTCCGGCGTCCTCGGCATAGGTCTGACTGATCACGGTAGGCGACCTTATTTTCATTCTTCGGTTTTCACCGTCCCCCTCCCTCCCACCCCGGGTTCCTTTGAAACGTCCACTTGGAGAGATGCTGTTTCTCTCCTCTCGCCTCTACACGCTAGACAAAGAAAAAAGTTTCATCCTTTTTTTTAAACCTGCACATAGTTCTGCATGCTTTTTCCAGGGAACACGGGTGGGCGAACGAAATGCATTCGAGCGGTCAACGACGGGATCGGAGGCGGTGGTTTACATGGTTCTAGACTTTTCTCTCTTCTCTCTGGCTCGATAATTCATCATCATATGGAAACGAGGAGAGCACCATCGCTCAACAACTTTGGCAAAGGTGTATTTGTACGACTAGGACCTGAAAAAAATGAATACATACGTAGTGGTTGGCGTTAGATATGGGTTTTATTTTTTGGCTTTTTGGATGACTGGAGACTTGCTACGGCGAATTCGTGTTAAGCCAGAAGATGAAGAATTACACGTTGGACAGAGTCGTCAGTCTGGGCCAGTGTTGCCCTCACGTTTCTCTTGATGGTCCAGCGATGCCTCGCGATTAATCTTGTGGCCGAGTCACGTCAATGCTTCAACAACCACAAGAGACCTCATGGGCAAAATTACTAGGCAAGTTCTCTCGTTACAATCATTCACATGAATCATTACTAAAGTGCCCGCTCAAAGCGGATTGCAGCCCCCCCGCGGGGTCCCCCTCTCGACCACTGTCGTAAGCACTCATCGCGGATTTGCAGGCAGATAAGTTGGCAATGGAAAAAAGAAACAAAACAATTAATTATCCACAGCCATTAATGTCGTTTCCTTCATAAATCTCATCCTTTTTTTCGAAGCTGATTATGCTTCTACCGTCTGCGTATCGTGTCTTGCAAGCTTATGAAACGCTTAGAGGGCCAAAACAAGACCGACCACGGCGGCCACACCGGCAAGGCCATGAGCCATGGCGGTCGGGGCAGCGTTGGGAGCCTCGGTATCAGAAGCAGCAGTGCCAGATGCGGTGCCACTGGCATCTGTACTAGAGGTATCGGCAGTCTCGGTCTCGGTGGCTGTGGCAGACTCCGTGGCGGTGGCCTGGGTGGTGACGGTCTCGGTGGCAGTAGCAGTAGTGTCGGCGGAGCCGGAGGCGGTGGTGGCGCCGGCGCCGACGACGGTGGAGGTATATGAGTTGCCCTCGGAGTCCGTTCCAGTGACGATGCTGACGCTGGGGGTGGAGACGACGTTAGTGATGATGGTGATCGGGATGGGGGCGACGGTGGTGGTGACGCTGGCGACGATGGTGCTGCCGTTCTCGTCGGTGGTGGTGACGCCGATGACGGTGGTCACAGGGCGCGGAACGTTGACGGTGACGGTGGGACGGAGCTCGTCTATGGCGGACTCCAGGGCGGCGTATTGGCTGCTGTAGGCCGTGGGGACGACGCTGGCGAACCAGGCGGGGGCCTCGGTGGCCTTGAGGGCGGAGAAGATGGCGTCCTTGGCGTCCTGGGTGACGCCGGCCGCGCTGGCGGCGGAGCCGACGGCCGAGGTCAGGGCCGCCCACTCCGGGGCGGGGATGTAGTTTGAGATGAGGGCGTCGGCGGCCGAGTTGAAGGTGGCTAGATCCGAGCTGGGAGGTTGCTAGTTAGACGTGTTACCCGGACAGAAGTGCGGGGCGGGGCGTTGGACTTACACTTCGTCCCGGGGATGGAGGCCGGCGGCGTAGACGAGGTTGGCGGCGAGGGCTATGGCGAGGATGGTGGACTTCATCTTGAGTTTTGGTTTTGCTGATTGGGTATCGCGGGTAGGGTATTACTGGCTGCAATAGCAAAAAAGGACAAGCAACAACGACGACGACGGGATGGAGAGAGAAATCCGAGGGAAAGGGCAGCAGTCAGGTCAACGGGTGGTCGGCTGGACATTATTATATACCTTACCTTCGACCCCCAAGCTTGGTGATGCAGTCAAGCATCAGAAATGACGCCGTACGCAGTGTGCAAGCCTGGGGCCGGGTAACACCAGGCCCAGAACGAATTGGGCGGCGGCCATTGCTGTTGGGAAGGCGACAGGTGCGGGTTTGTGGGAAACGAGATGCGAGTTGGTGAATCGCAAAGTGGGCGGAGAAACTTGGTTCATAGCCCTGGTCTTCTTCCTTAGAAAGCGGAGGTTGGGTCGAGATGCAGTTGCAGGAAGATGCTGCGTTTGGCCGTAGACCGTTTTCCTGCCCTGCTTTTCCCTGGAGCTGAGCTGGACGGAACTGGACTTGACTGGACTGCCACCAGAGGCCTCACTTTCTGGCGTGACGTTGGTTCCTTTGTTTTCCTTCCCGGTGCTTGCGTGTATCGGTTTTCGTTTCTGTCGAATCACAAAGTCGAGGGATCTCGCCTCGTACGGCCTGTTGGACCGCGCATCGAATGGAACACGGATACACGGGTGATGGCATTTGTCTTGTGGTTGCGGGCTTATCCTCTGAGCAGCGAGCGGACAAGCGGCCAGGGAGTAGGGGTTGGGAGGTGATGGGCGCCAGGTTGCGGTGTTTGCCGGCCAAGATCGTGAAATGGGTTGACGCGACTGGGGGCAACTTTTTGGTGGGAGGCTGGGAGGATTGAACAAGGGTGGCGAGTACACACAATCACCACCAGGACCTACTGTGTTTCTGTGCGACAAAAGGACGACATTTGTTTTCTTTTTCTTCGCAGTCTATGGGGTCATTTCTCCGAGGTGGCGTCGGGAGTGACGGGGTATTGGATGTCGTAGATACATGTTGTATGTGCGCCTTGTGATCTGAAGCTTTGCTTTTCATACGTGACGATTGTTGCTGGGTCTGGTTTTTGATGTCCCCCACCGATCCTGGCAAGCGTGGAGAAGAGAGGAGGAATACTGCGTAAGGTGAGGCGATAGAAGGGATGTGGTTGGCGGTAGCTTCCGGAAACCCTCCCCACCCACAAGAATTGCATCATTGGCTGTTGTGTGTCGTCAGTTTTCGAGTGCTTAGCAAATCAGAAACAGCGACAAGGAGTCCCCTCCTTTGGCCCCCCGTTTCGCACGTGTTGACAACGACCAAACCTAGCCTACCTGAGCTTGAGTCGAGGCGGAACGCATCTATATGAACATCATGGCTGCCTATTGTACGTGACCGACTTTTGTGAGATAAGTGCATCTTGATGGCACGGGATCGAAGACGCGGATGCGAAGCCACACGTTTTTTTTTTTTTTTTTTGGTTGGTTGGATGGGTGTTGAAAGCCAGTTGATTATTTACCGTTAAAGGTGACCACGGCGTAGCACCTACAAAGTGACGGGCATGGAGCAGCCAAGGGTGGCAGGTCAACTCACCAGTCACGGAGCTCATTGAAGAAGTGCCGTTTACTGCGCCACGTAACCAGCCTCACAATGGAGGGAGGAGAAGGGTTACTTAGTAAGGTAGTACGTCAGTGGCTCTGGGGCTCAAGACTTAGTTGTCGCGGGGCTCTCTGTCTTTCCCTCTTCCCTCCCTACTCGTCACCATCGACGCACCAGTCGTCACCTCTACCGTCATCGTCGCTGCCTTCTGCTACACACTGAATGAAGGAGAGTGAACAACTCTCGCCCAATGTGCAATTTGTTTGACGAGTTGTCGGGTAAAATTCCCACCGAAGTAGAAGTGGATTAATTAATAGGTCTTGAACACAGCGCCTGAGGTAAATAACAACGACCAGCTAACTTAGAATCTCGAGCCGAATATAGCTGCTCCAGCTGTTCCATACAACAAACACGTCAAAGAGAAACAACACACTCGAAGAAAAAAAACTGAACAAATTGAGTCGATTTGCCCACCCGCCCGCCGAGGGGGTTATAGCATCTACACACAGTAACACACTATCGACGTGTCCTGCTAAGAGGCCCAGCGACGGGCATACCGAACTGTCCACCTAGGCGGAACTGCTAAGCCCTGAAGTAGTATCGGATTATCGGATTGTTCAACGGCCTGCCGTTGGGTGGTCTCGACGACCGCGCTCGGCCTAGAGGTTAGGCTCCGGCTTGACCAGTGTGACCAGCAGGGGCACTTGAGTGGCTGGCATGCCTCCCACTATGATATCATATCACGGCTGCCTCATTTACCCTCGCTCTTCTTCTTCGTCTTCCTCTTGCTCTTCCGTCTGTCACTTAGTCATAGGTGGGAGGTCGTGCAGTGAGTTTAGACCGGCGCTTCATGCACCAGCTGCGCTGCCAGAAACATTGGGAGCCTCGTAATGTACCTTGGGTCATGGGCAGAGGAAAGCTTTTGCTCTATCTACCTATGGTCGGGTTTCAGCGCGATTCTTATGTTGGGGGGCACCGGGACGGCCAGAGCACCAGAGTGACTTCTTCCAGTTTCTCGCCGCTTTCTCGGTATACCGAAAGGACCTCTCTTACTGACGACCTTCCTGGAGTACTTTAGTGTCCTCATGACGGAGACTCGGTACGCTTGACGACCATCGCCCGGGCAGCTGCAGGCGCAGGGAGCACCCGTACTCCCCGTACTCGGAAGCCACTTACGTGCCCACTAAGATAGCAGTACTTTGCGCACTACACAGCCTAACTAATGCCCAGTCAATGTGATGCTGACCTCAGCGGGAAGCAGCATGAAGCAAAGAATTGCGAACTAATTTCGGGACTGGATCCGTTCGATTCTCACTATCGAAGGCCAAATGACTTTGAAAATAGATTGTATCGTTTAGATGGGCGATGAGTTCAGGTCGCCGTCAAGGGCTTCAAGTGAGGTACCTACTGGTCTGCATGAGGGGGTGGTAAGGCACCTCACTTGCATTTTTCCTGCGCTCCACTGGACTGGACAGCGCAAAGCCGCACAGTCAAGCTGACAGTGGCCTGGATCCCGCACCCTCCGCCTGCAACAAGTTGGGACGCTTGAGTCGTCAAGAAAGTTGCATCCATGTCTTTGCCCACCCAACCCTGCCTATCCTGCCCTGCCCTGCCCATTCTCCCTGCTTCTGGCTGGCTGCTCTGCCCGAACTGTTCAGCATTCCAGGCCTGATTCGCCTTTCCTTCCCGTCTTGCTGGACCCTTGCCACCCACCACCAACGATTCCAGTCCTGGTTCCCCCGGGGTCTGCGGTCACCATTTCTCCCCCTCCTCCCTACCCTCTGCAATCTACCCTCTTCTGCTTCCTCAACAATCCATAAACACTTCTCATCGACAGTCATAGCGGCGGCTTGCTACACAAACCCACGAAGTCAAAACTGTCATCAGCAGTGACATCTACTGGTGCTGCGAACGATCCAAGTTCTCAACTACTCATCGTACCTTCCACAAACGGACTCCGCACCCCGCGCCAACACACAACCCACTTGACGAGCCATCTAGGCTCTTGAGCACGATTCCATTATGAGCTACTATGACGAACCTCATGGGCGCACTCGTCGCTACGTGCGCGAGGAGCGCCGCGAGGAGAGAGTTGATCCACGCTACGCCGAAGACCCTTACTTGAGAGTTTACGAGTCCCGCCAACTGGTCCCCAGAGCACGGGAGGATAGTGAGCTTTCCATCGAGGAGGTCCGCCGCGATTTTCCTCCTCCGGGCTACAGAGACTCAAGGAGAACCCGCTCAGCGGAGCCCGGGTATTATGACGAATACCGAGGTTACGATGACCGAGACCGTTACTACGACCGCGACTATGACCGCCGCAGCAGGAAGGCGGGAAGCCTCTACTACGAACAAGAGAAGAGATCTCGAGAACGTGTTCTGAACCAACAAGAGAAGATCCTGGCTGCGGTCGCTGGTGCAGCTTTGGCTTTTGGTGGAAAGGAGCTGTATGATCGCAAAGAAGCCAAGGATCACGGCGGGGAGGTTGAGCGCAACTACCTGACATCTGCTGCCCTTGCCGCCGGTGGTGCGCTCGCCGGCTACCAGGGTGCTGAGTTTTACAACAAGAAGAAGGGAAAGGGAGAGAAGACCGAGACGTATGCCCTCCACCGCGGTCGTGATGGAAGAATCTCCGAATACTACTCCGACGATGAGGGAGAGAGGGAGAAGAAGGGCTCTAAGTCGTTCCTAGAGAATGCCTTGGCTGCCTCTGGTCTCGGAGTCGCAGTCAAGGCTCTTACTGGCGCCGCAGGCGGTCATCATGATGACAGACGCAGTGACACCAGAAGCCGTCGCGGCAGTCCCGATTCGAGAGGGACCGCTCGTTCCAGATCTCGAGGACCAGGTGGGGAGGCTGCGAACAAGTTGCAAAAAGCAGCCATGGCTTCTCTCATTGCCGGAGCTACTGAGGCTTTCCGTGTTGCCAAGGAGCCCGGCAGCTGGAAGGGTGAGAAGACGAAGCGCATTCTCACAGCAGCCGCTGGTGCTGCCACCATCGACGCCGCTCAGAGCGGTGAGAAACAGAGCAAGCTTGGTCTGGCCGAGTCCGTCATCGGTGGTCTCGTCGGCAACCGTATGATTAATGGATCTAAGCGCAATATTGAAGAGGACCGCAGGACTGGCCGAAGCAGGTCTCGTTCTCGTGCCCGTTCGGATGGTGGAAGCGGTGGCCCTGGTCTCGCTGCCCTGGCTACTGCCGGACTGGGCGCATTCGGTGCGAAGAAAGCCATCGAGAATGTTCGCTCTCGCAGCCGAGGACGCAGTGCCGACTCGTACGACAGCAGGGCGTCCAGTCGCAGCCGCGATGGGCGGCGCCAGAGAAGCCGAAGCCGCAGCGTCGTGGAGTCGGCAAGGAAGAAGCTCGCCAAAATCGGCCTTGGAAGCGGTCCTGCGGACGACAGAGATGTAGACGGCGACAGCTACTACGATGATCGAGGCTCTCGTCGTGGCCTAAGCCGCAAGTACTCGGACGATTACGATTACGAGGAGAGAAGTTATGGACGTGGAGGACGGGACGCATACGATGACGACAGGTCGTCCTACACCAGCCGTCGTCGGGATCGCTCTCGACGCAGAGGAGGAAAATCGGACGCGAGCTCTGACTCTGACCTCGGAGACTCAGATGATGATGAGAAGCGCGCGCGCAATATGAGAGGTAAGCAGATGATCACAACTGGCCTTGCTGCCGTTGCCACCATTCATGCAGCACACGGAGTCTATCAGAGTATGGAAAAACGCAATGAACGGCAAAAGGCTGTAAGGCAAGGTCGTTTGAGCCCGGAGGAGGCGAAGAAGCTCAAGTCGAAGGCTATGTTGCAAGACGCTGCCTCTGTTGGAATTGCTGCACTCGGTATCAAGGGTGCTTGGTCTGAGCTCAAGGAAGCAAGGGAATTGACCCATGAGTGCAAGAAGTTCCAACAGGAGAAGGCGATCCGGCATCAAAAACGAATTGAACGGCAACGGAGGCTCCGAGGCGGCGAAGACAGCAGCAGAAGGAGGGTTGATGATTGGTACACTTCATCATCTCCGCGAGCGGATCGGTATGACTACGGGCCCGTTTACAACGATGCCAACCCATACTCAGCCGCACCCTTGCCCGCACCTCCACTCGATTATTACGACAGGAGGTGAGCAAGACTCAAGTGGTAATCCAAGCGGCACATCCTGCCCTGCTGACCACAGCCCGGGTCCTGTTCATGAACCGCGCTCATCACGGAGGGCAACCTCGGTGTCTCACGGCCATTTCACTCAACTATTTGGTTCTTTTACGACATTCATGGTTTTTATCATGTTTCCTATAACGACTTGACGACCATTATTTTCAATGAGGAACATGAGGCAGCGTCATTTACGTCAGAAAAATAAGAAAGGGAGAACATTATAGTGATGCGGGAGATGTAGAACTGGCGTTCCACAGAGACCTTCCGCAATCAGCCGCCTTGCATTGCGTTTTTTTCTCAGATAGATGCACTTCCCTCTCTCTCCTTTGTCCCACAATTCTACACACGCGTTCTTTTGTACTACGGGAACTTTTAACTGATCACAAGTGGGCTGTGACAGACCGCGGAGACCGCCGCCGTTACTAACAGACCGTCACAAATGGCCAGCCGTTCTGAAGCGTTTTCCGTCGCCAGCTCTTCCCGGATGACGGTTGTGACACACTGGAGCAACTCTGGCGACATGCAGCTCAGACAGCATTGCGAGAATGAGCCCCGCCACACGGTCGAGATCAAGGATTGGATCGCCAGGGTCGGATTGGAACGCAGTATGTGGCCGGTTGAGAAATGTAAAGGGAGGTTTGGACCCCGACGCCTCGCGTTCTTACGTTGCGTGAGGTTCGGGTCTCCTTTTACAAAACTCACTGACTGAATGGAATCCCGGTGGTGGGAGGAGGGGACCCCTGTTCTTGAGACAGGCCGGACTTTTTCTCAACTAACTAGCGCGAAAGCGGCGGTCAGGACTATGATGAGTTTGGGCGCATTGGAAGATGGGGAAGGTGAAGATACATGCGGGATGATGACATGACGGCAAAGACGGCTTTTCTGGAGTACTCGTTATTCAGCGTGCGCGATCGTCTACGGAGAGGAACTTGATCACTCGATCCGCACGGGTCTGCAACCCCTTTCGATCCTGTAGTCCCTTTTTTGTCCCCTCTCTGTCAGAGTTACTCGCTAGGCTTTCGTGCTTCTCTTTTTTATGTCCTGCGACTGCGATATTAGACGGTCGAGGTTTTTGTACTTGTGTGTTGGGACATGAGCTTCCGCAAAAAAAAAGTCACGACGACTTTTCTTTGCCCCTGATGTCCCTCGTTCCCAAGAACCGTTGTGTTGTGCTATTTGTGAGGAGGGGGGCCTATCTCATGATGAATTATCGGTCTACTCAGAAAAATATCCCACGCTGCGGTAGGTACGAAGCCAACTCTCCCGCATGGAATCGCCTGATCTGCAAGAAGCGAGCATGGCGTGCTCTGCCCAGGTGTTAAGCTGCGCATCTAGGTGGCCCTGTTTGACGGGACTAGAAATGTCATCCGGCCGGTTGGTTGGTTGACCATCCGCGGACTCACTACCTTAGGCCGACGGGTAATGCAAGCAGGTGGGGGAAGCGGTCGCGGGCTTTACGGTAAATACTACAGCGTCATACTGGCTCGGAGTCTTGCCTGTCCTACGGTGTCAGAGATGTTGTCCCCTGACGTTCCATGGCATCGAAAGAAAACTTTGCAGACTTGGGGGAAGCCCTCGATATTCATTTGGCGTAGAGTACAAGCCCGGGGAAGAAATTCGGGCGGCGCGGCTGGGCTGGCGCCACTTCGGTATCACCGAGGTTTCTTCTTGGTTGGTTTTAGCGGCTGAAAAATCCGGCAGGCGGGCAATGACATCATTGTGGTTGGTCTCCACGCATGTTTGCATCTCGATGAAAAGTGCCCAGTCGGTCAATTGTCTAGTCGGCTGACACGGCGCCGATATTTGCGCAAGTGGGGGAAGCTGCGACGATTACCACTCCTCGGCTTGTTGGAAGAATGTGTGATATGACTGGCATCCATCCCGTTGTGCCGGGAATTGCAACTGACCCTTGTGCGGCGCGGATGAGATGAGACCTTTGCTTGTCTCGCCATTTCGTCCGATCACCTTCTGCCAGTGTGTATTCTGAGCAGTGCTGTGTGTATATACATACGTTCGTCTTGAGTGCTGCTTGCTTAAACGCCAATACATTTTCCAGCGTGGTTCAAGTTGATCTACCTTTTTCCTAAAATCACGAGGGTGTAGCAGCGCTCCGTTCTGCAACATCTCCGATCCATCAACGTCTAAAAAGCAACCTCCCTAACCTGCCAACACAAAAACTCGCGAGTCTCGCTCTTATCTCTCATGGTCCCGTGACTTGTGAACTCGCAGGAGACGCCCTCCTCCGTTTCAAATCAGACCACTTATCCTTGACAGTGATGACCTCCCCCAACTGTCTCGCCCTCTCCCGCCCTTCGCCCAGCTCCTCCAGCGTCTTCTGCTCCAACAAGCGGCGACCGTCCTCGCCGATGACCCACCGCTGCGAGTCGGGCAGGTAGGCCCAGGAGAAGACGGCGCCGACGGCCACGAAGGAGCCGAAGAGCAGGAAGATGAGACCCTGCCGGTTCGAGGCGCCGTATCGTGAGTTGATGCCGTAGACAACGAGGAGGGCCACGATGCTGCCAAGCTTGCCGGCGGCGGCGGAGATGCCGTGGCACGTGCAGCGGTAACACGTGGGGAAGATCTCGGCCGGGATGATGAACGTCAGGGTGTTTGCGCCTAATGGAGGTGGAGTTTAGTTCACTGTGTTGTTTGCTTCTGCGATTCCTTATGAGGGGGTTTGGGGCTTTTACCAAAGTTGAACATGAAATGGCACAGCGCCACCAGCACGATCGTGGCCGGCGCGCCTTCTGTTCGGTGGACGCCGTAGTACACGCACCCGGTAATGACGAAGAGGACGGCGAGGACGAAGAAGGATACGGTCAGCCACAGGCGTCGGGGGATGTGGTTCGCCGCTATGACGAAGCATACGCTGCCGGCTATCGATGCGAGGGAGACGGTCAGGAGGTATTGCTTGGCCTGCTCCATAAGCACGTCGTAGATGGTGTTGCAAGGCAGCGTCGCGTCCGTTTGCCAGACGGGTAGCCCGTTCTGCCATTGCCTTACGGCCGGGGTCCCGTCGGGGAACTTTGAGTTCCAGCAGGGCAGGTTCTCGTCGATCGGAGTCGGTCCTGCCGTCGCCCACATGTCTGACAGAGTCCCTCTATTGTCCAGAGACAGACCGTAGAACGAGACGTCTAACATGAACCTTAGGGAGTCATTAGCAACCAATGGCCGTGTGCGTACTTGATATTTCGCAAACTCACCATGTTGCTGATGTTCCTGCGTGCGATGTTAGTGACATGGTGATGAATACTGAATCTTCGGAGGACATCTTGGCTCACCTAGAAGATAGTACCAGTTGCCGTCTTTGATGAAGTACTTGTAGAGATCCTGCTTGGAAAATTGAATGGGCATCGGCTGCGGCGAGGTGTTGGACTGCACCCCGTTGGGGTTCGTCATGGGATATCCCGCCGAGGCGCCGGCAGGCGCACCGTATACCCTCTGCGTGTTCCGAAACGCGACGCGGGGTTTGTTCCGCACTTCGAGACTGTACAATCCGCAGTCGAAGAGAAAGAATCGGAAGATGATGGCCAAGAGCGCGGGAACAGCGCCCGAGCCAATAACTATGCGCCAGACTCCGTCGAGAACCCGCCTGCATTGTCTGTCGTACTTCATGTCGAGGCCGCATTGCATGGCCTGCAGTCCCTCGGTCTTGTCCCGGCCGATGAGCACCCAGAGGCCGACTAGTTGGGCCAGGGCTTGCCCGATAGGCTGCATCATGAAGGTCTTTTGGACGGAAAATCTCAGCCAGAGGTCCTACGGCTGATTCGACAGCTCATTGACTTACAGAAGAGATCATGGTTCCTCGCGATTGAGTACTCGACCACTCGGAAGTGATGACCGCGCTAAGGGGATACTCAGCACCGATTCCTAGTACCCAAAGTCAATTTCCAAGTTCTGTGCCTGGGATATAGATGTCTTCAGTCTTTTTTGCTTACCGATACCCATCACAAAACGCCACTATCAAGCCAGGTTAGCAAAGTTATAAATCCTATAAGACCACGGCGCCGGGACCCACCCAGACGAACAGTCCGAGGAAACTCATGTCGTCAAAGCCGTAGCTACTGGTTGCCACTCCGATGGTAGACACGACCACAAGGACAAGCTCAATGCCGTAAAGTCTGGTTCGGCCATAGAAGTCCGCGAGGAAGCCGAATAGAAGCTGCCCTACTACAGACCCAAGGAGGGTGAAGAAGTTGATGAGCATGCCTTGCCATCTTTCACCGTGCGCAGGCCAGTACACGAAGGCGATGGAGGCTAGGATGACGTTTGTAGAAAAGAGGTTATAACTAGGTTCATGTCAGAGCAGGAATCAAGGGGAAAACGCGAAGGTCCGCATACGAGTCTGTCAAGAAGCCTGAAGCGGCGACACCCCATATGCGGAGGTTCCAGGAGTTGAGATCGAGTTCATATCGAAGCTGGGCTCGATCCTGCGGCGATGATTAGTTGTTCGAGGTTGGCAAGTTTGTAAAGAGTAGCAGACGAATAGTTGTGACGAAATGTGCACGGAGAATACGACGAAGAAGAGACAGAACATGAAAACAATGAGATGACAATACAGACGGAGGCCGAAGCGTAGGCGGAGGGGATCGGATGAACGGACGGACGGACGGCGGCGTACCTGAAGATCTCGTGCGGGCAAGGCGGAGCTGTCGCTGCCCAGAAAGCCGCGATTCCTCCTCGTCTGAGGATCGGGCAGAGCCGACATGGCTCGGTATCAACTTGGGTAGTATCACTCAGGCTCTCTCTCTCTCTCTCTCTCTTGGAAACCCGCTGTTTGAGATGCTTCGTTGAGTTTACAATAATGAATTGCGCAAGGCGGGCAAGCGGGGAGTGGAACGCAAACCCACATTGGACCCCAAAAGATTCACAGCCCTGCGTACTTATTCGCTGCCGCGCTTTTGTCGAAGGGTGGTGTTCGCAGCACCAGCGTACGAGAGAAGACGCAGAAAATAAGGAAAGAAGGCCTGCAAGCCGGGTGATGCGGGCAAAATGGGTCGCTGTCAGTGGCAGACCTTGTTTTCAAGGGCACATTGGTGGCGGACTGGAAAAGGCCGGATAAGAGGGGCCGAAGAAGAGGTAGGGAAATGGCAGGGGAAAGTTTCCTTGACTACCTACCTGAGAAGAGATGGAAGCTTAGATCACGTCGTTGAATTGGATGGTAAAAAAGAAACAGGCAAATGCGAAGGACGCTAATTGATGACAAGGTCTGGAGGCATCAGATTACTGCTGCAGGACCAGCTGAGAAGTTCAAAACAGCTCTAAGCTGGAGAGCTGAGGACGTGCCGAGCATCAACCCTTAGTTCAAGCCTTGCCTGGCATTGCTTCACTATAGCTTGGCACCCGAGTATCATTGTACGGAGGATTCTTTCTGCTATCGTGCAGGGTGGTCCAAGACTGCGCTAGCGCAGGGCTATGGCAACCAGAAAGAGGTGTAGATTCGCAGGGTCCAGTAAGAAGGGTTGAACACCGCAATGCCAGTCATTCGAGCATGCAGTCCCAACCGACACTGCCATTGGCTACTCCGAAACAGACAGCGACGGGCACTTGGAGTCTTGGGGGGAGGCATGGCGCCATGGCCTCGGCCATTGGCGTTCTGCCCAGCAGGGGCATGTCGAATTTGCAGTACAGTCCGCACCCCTGTAAATGCATCAGGGTCGGGCAGCCTACCTCTATATATTTTAAGGGAAGACTATATATTTTAGAGTATAGCTATAATTTATAATTATACCCGCTATACTACTTAAGAAATAAGTTCAAATATAATAAAATATTTACCTAATCTCCTACCTATAATAAACTAAAAAAGTTCTAAGAAACTATTATAATAGCCTTAAGTAGGAGAGTAGGTATATAGTAGGAGAGTCGGCGCGCAGTAAGTAGGTATATAGATTATAAGTAGGTAGTAAGAAGCGGTAGAATACGCCCTACTACCCCCCCTACTTTAGCTCTATAATATAACTAAATTCCCCTACCTATTACCCTTATACTAAATAAAATAAGAGGGTATATATATTATATAAATATGCATTTTATAGTACTTTTCCTATATAAAGTAACATCGGCACGATATCTATATGTATTTAGAGGGTGATATCGCATTTGAGGGTTATTTATTTATAGGGGTGCGGACTGTAAGGAACTCCACCGAAGTGTTGGCGAGATTAAAGTTAATTACCAATGGAACTGACCTCTTCAACGTTTCCACTCTTCCTCCCGCTTCGCCGTTCTGTTGCAGTCTGCCTGGGGTTCCGTTGAGTCGTCAGCTTCCGAGTTCTTTTCTATATCCGAAGCAACTGCAACTTGAGACTGCAAGCTGGAGCCTGGAATCTGGAACCTGAAGCCCTGACCGGGACAGAGGTCTTGAGCTCTCACCGGCCCCTCCATTCCCTTTCCGCGTGTTGATTCTGGTTGGGTTCCGCCGGGACGTGCCCGAAAGGGATGGACTCCCCACGCTGTTCCCCCACTGATGAGGTTGTGAAGAGGCTGCTGCTGGCTGCCAAGTCTTTGCAGCAGAGACTCATCGCTGTCGCGGCCAGTGAGTGACTATATCTCATCCAAGGCGTTGTTCACGATGACTTGCTCTTGCCTAGAGCAATGGACACTAGTTCAGTACTTACCTTGACGACCAGCTCTAGTTTTAGCCAGGCGAGGCCATTCAACAATACACTGCTGAAGCATTCCCCGGAGCCAAAGCGTCTGCTGCGGCTGCAACGAGGGATCTCTATGTGGATGTCTAGCATGCATGTATGTTCATCTTTGGCTTGGAAACAACAAACACAAACCCACGTGTAAAGGGGTCCCTGTCACGAAGCACAAGAAATCCCAGGACTCGAATAAGGTAAATCCAGGCCGGCCAGGCCTGAACCACGTTGCTTTCACCACGTCACTTAGCCATTCGCACCCATGACCCTGGACCTTTCAGAATAGACACCAGGCCGTGTCCAGCGCCGGGATTGCTTCGGGGATGCTGTAGAATTCCCGCTTCCACGTCCACCTGAAGGCAGCAGCACTTTGGATAGGAAATGACCCGAAAGAGCTTAAGTGGAGGTGCCTCTCGAAATTACTCCGCACCATCAGTCACAACCAACGAGTCTGGTCCAGTCCCCCTCCTTCCTCTCGCTTGGGATTCCGAGTCCGCGCGATTGAGGAAAAAAAAAATCCCTCCCACTCCAGATTGCCAGGTTGACACTGCACAACCTTCGGCTGTAGGGGTTTTGGGATCGCGACGGTCCTCGAACAAACTTACCGAACGAATTACTGGCTGAATCTCAGCGCCGGGGCCACAAAGCCACGAGTCCACGACAACTCCGTAATCCCGCCGCCTTACCACGACTACAAGTGAGCTACCAGCCCAGCCTTGGTCCTTTGTCTCGCGCCTAAGTCTGCACTCTCCCTTCTGCAGCTTTTTTTCCGCCTCTGCTAGATTGGTACTCAAGTATCTAGCGAAAATTCCGGCAGTGGCAGAAATAGCAGCAGCAGCGGCGGCTGTCCTTTACGAATCTTGAGAAGCAAGCAGTTCAAGTAACATCCGAGTCCTTTCGGCCACAGACGCCACGCCGTTTGAATGCATTCGTCACAAGATTCTTGTATTTCGACGACGACGACCACGACCCTGACGACGAGACGAACCGAGCACATACATCGCCCGCCAACAACATGTCATAATTCCGATTTCAAACACCCGCCGATTGTCTTGATTTGTTTTGACCAGAGCCAGAGAGTCCTCAGGCCGAGGCCTCCCCAGCATGGCCGCCTCCTCCTCCTCCGGCTCTTCTTTCACTTCGTCTTCCCTCGGCCGTCCGCCATCCTATGCTCATCCCTATGCGAGCCCGATCGACTCCACCTGGACACCAACAACGTCGGGTGCCTCTACTATCTCAGCTCTCACCTCCGAGGCTTCGGCGCCGCATGCCTCCTTACGCCCTCTAGATCTCGGGCCGCCAGGTTATCAAGCGACCATGTAAGATCTCTCTGTCACCCAGACTTCCTCGTTGTTTTTGTTAGGCCCCCCCTCTGTCATCTTCTGGACCCCTCTAGATCCGTTTGCGACCGCCCCAAGTCCGCATGCCCCTCCTGTCTGACACAGCACGAACTCCTAGAACTCTTTTTGAAGGCACTCCCAACGAGCGCACCGTCTACCTTGGCCCTTGGGAAGTTGTCGGTTCCGAGCAGCGCCGCGTTCTTTGGCAGTGCAGCTACCAAAGCGAACTCCTTGAGCATTTCCGTACTTTACCACCCTTCCTGGACCTATGTCCGTGCCTGTCCGAGTCTGACCGCATGGTAGTTCCGACCGACGTCCCGGCCGAAATATTTCCACATACCCTCCACGCCCGCCACCGGCCTTACACAGATCCTTGCGAACTCGAACTCTACGTCAGCTTTGGCGAGCCGCATCGCGTCAAATACACAACAGGAGAGGGTGTTGTGATGCATGACCATCTCGTGGAAGTCAAGTACGAGTTCACCACGGTGGAGGGTTCCATGCGCTTTCAAGGAGACATTCGTCGGAAGGACTTGATCGATTACTACGATGTAGATGTGGTCTGGTCTGATGTGCATGGAAGAACGGACGGGTTCGGCAACATACGAGGCATGGGATTGGTCCAGAGGTTAAAGCTTTGGAGAGATCGCTACTCCACCTACCACTCGTTGACTATATTTGCCAATCGGGCCAGTGGTCGTCGGCACCGGGAATACGAGATACATAATTTCGAGGGGGAGCTACGGAATCGAGACGATCGGCATCGTCAAGTACGCTTGACCGTCCGAGAAAATCGGCGCGGCAGTGCCCCGGATAATAACTCTTCGCGGTCGCGATTCACGTTACACCGAATGCGTCCCCGGGTCCGCTCCGGTTCAGGTGGCAGCTCGGAATCAGTCTCTTCTTCTGGTTTGCTTGATATGCGCTACTTGGGCATCCAATTCAGTAAGCGTGAAGGTGCGTACGAGCGAGGTCATACATGTCCTCCACGCCCAGAATCGAGATGTTTTCGAACGATTGGTTTTTGGGCAGCTTCAAACATGCCGGATACTGACTATCACGTAACAGACTACCGCAAATTTCTCGAGAGATGGGTCATTGCGCACAGCTCCGACAGCGAATTCCACGGAATCCCCTTCCCATCCAGTCACATAGAATTGCCCTCACCGCAAATTCTTCCAGGCGAGATTTCGGAAGTTCCATCGCCAGACATATCGAGAGGACTACCATCGGTCATCGAACCACCAGATTCTTACGAGTCGGACTCGACCCCTTGAGCACTCTTAGGCTTCTTTTACCAGGACTCTAAGTTTCAGGAGCCCAGCAACGCCCAGCCACTCGCATCAGCCGTCCAACAGGTGGACTGTCGACAACATGGCCATGGACTTTGGCTGTGGGGAGTGGTACCACTGATTAGCCAGGTACTGATTAGCCAGGTATTGGAGGATACCTGGGCCTGGTGTTCGTACGTTGGGTGCTGTCATCCGAAAGTGGTGTGTGGTGCCTGGCGAAAGCCGTTGCACTGGGCCCCTCCAAATGGCCGGGCGAAGGTAAGGGCGTGGGCAGGTTTGGCAGGTTTGACAGGATCCACCATGGACCTTGGAACCCCCGGCTACGGGGTGACCAGGGCAAGGCACGGCGCGGGGTTCCGGCGCTGGCACTTAATTTAGCTGCCAAATCCAGCTGAGAGTGGGGAGGGGGGGAGCTGCCAGCGGCGCCAAACCTAGGTACCTAGTGGTATCGAATCAACGTCGCTGCACGATTAATCACCCGACCTTTCCATAGGCTGAGGACACAGGGCGTTCAGAGGTAGTATGGAAGACAGCGAGCATGCACTCGTCCGACGCAGCGGATGGCGCCAAGTGCACTCGAAATGCACCACCCACCTCGGCCCAAAACCTTCCCACCGCCAAATATCTGCTGATAGTCGTCGTTCCGGAGCTGCCTCAGTCAATTTCAGCTTCCTTGCCTCAATCACCAACAGCGTCGGCCCGAGAGTCAGCTCCCTGGTCTCCGAGTCTTGTTAAGAAAGAGACAACGATAACATCGGCGTCAGGTATAAAGCCAGATTTGCCAGACGACATCAACTCGATACAGACGACTTCGTCTTCCCAACACACATCATCTTCCTGCGACACTACCAAATCTCCACAACAAACCGCACCGCCTTCCTTGTTCATTATGAAGGTTATCCTTGCCGTCAACGCGGGGTCCAGCTCTGTCAAGATCTCAGTTTACTCCGCCAAGCCTAATCATTCACCCTGCCAGATCGCAGAGACGGCCATCAGTGGTCTGACGGCCCCACCTGCTCAAGCCTCGTATACCCGCGGCGATGTTGTGGTCAAGAAGAATGAAGACCTCGAAGAAAAGGTGGCTACACAAGACGATGCTTTCAAAGTCCTGCTCAAAACGCTCATTAACGATCCCGAGCTGCCTCAAATCGAATCAAAAGAGGACGTCACCTTGATCTGTCACCGCATCGTCCATGGCGGTGACTACCCATGCTCACAGATCATCACCCAAGACACATACCACCACCTCGAAGAACTCAGCGATCTTGCACCGCTGCATAATGGTCCTGCCCTGAAGATTGTCAAGTCCTGCGTCGATCAGTTACCGGGCGCCATCAATATCGCATGCTTCGATACCCAATTCCACTCCACCATTCCCGAGCATGTGCGGACCTATCCCATCAACCAGGACATTGCAAAGAAGAACCATTTGAGAAAGTTTGGCTTCCACGGCATCAGTTACTCCTTCATCACTCGATCCGTCTCCGAGCATCTCGGCAAGGACCCAAAAGACCTCAACATCATTGCCCTCCACCTGGGAAGCGGTGCAAGCGCTTGTGCGATTCGCAATGGCCAGAGTTGGGACACTAGCATGGGCTTGACCCCCGTTGCTGGCCTGCCAGGGGCCACCAGAAGTGGAAACGTGGATCCTAGGTGAGTCATTTTCCTCCAGCTGTCAGTTTTTCTCAAGCATTTTTCAGCTGACACAGCTGATGTCAGTCTCGTCTTTCACTACGCAAGTGACGTCGGCAAGCTCTCTCCGAACTCGACATCAGAGCTACATCTTACAGAGGCCGAGGAGATCCTCAACAAGCAGGCCGGATGGAAGTCTCTGACGGGAACTACTGACTTTGGCATCATAGCTGCCTCAGACGAACCTCTACACAAGCTCGCCTTTGACATCTTCATTGACAGAGTATGTGCATTCATCGGCTCCTATTTTGTCACCTTGAGCGGCCACGTGGACGCTTTGGTCTTCGCTGGTGGTATTGGTGAGAAGAGCGATAAGCTGCGGAGGCGGGTTGTCGAACAGTGTGCGTGTCTGGGCTTCACCGTCGACGACGAGCTGAATTGCAAGAAGATCGAGTCCACGGTGCAGGAGGTTGGCAAGCAAGAGGCCAAGTGCCGCACCTTGGTGTGTAAGACCGACGAGCAGCTCGAGATGGCGAGATTGTGCACCGAGAAGAAAGAGCTGTGGTCGTAGCGACTGCCGCATCCAACATCTATGCCTAAATCATTCCCATCCGACGACGTCTAGATCGAAGCCGCGGGGAGTCGAGGAGTGAGGAGGGAGAAACTCCTGCCGAGTATATGCATGAGACACAAGATCCGGCAGCTGGACTGGAACAAATGATGGTGTCTTCAGCTCCGCAGTTCCGAGGGAAGGCTGGGCTGGCGTGGGCTTACAACAAAAAACAGTATGTAGACGAAAGCAATGATAATGAGCCGCCGTTTCGAGAGGTTCTTGGGACGACATTTCGCGCGCCATTTATGTACACAAAGTACCACCTGCGTTTCTACCCGAGCCATCGACGATCAACCAATCGTCTCATCTGTGTGTGGGATGGAACAACCGTTTTCGCCGTGATAAGAGACAGGCCGATCGAAGAGTTAACCCACCAGCAGTAGGGGGAAAAAATGGACATTCCAGCTTCTGGGGGTTCCCGAAGCAACAAGAACGCCCACTTTGTTGTCCATGCCAGAGCAAGGCGGTCGGAGTGTTTTCGTTCCAACCCCGTGTCTGGGACGGCTCTCCAAGAAGAGGGGGAAAAAAAAAAAAAAAAAAAGACGAAGGTTTTAAACACCTTGAAAAATAAGAAAGTGAG
>JAOQIF010000823.1:0-39159 GCA_026260285.1 Colletotrichum sansevieriae | reverse complement strand
CCCCCGTGCCCGTGGGTATACCCAAAAAATAACCCCCCCCCCCCCCCCCCCCCCCCCTTTCGCTCATATTCGGGTTGAGTCATCGGAGGCACGCGCCGCTGCAATGCAGTCGCAATCCGTCCGTTTTGGGACAACAGTCGTACCTACCTGGCTCCGAGTTGGCTTCGTCAGGCCTCGTGGGGCCGGGTGACGCAGGCTCACTTCGCCGCTCGGTGCCGATTCGCGCCACTCCGAAGCAATTGTGTCTTCTTGGACCTCTAAAATTAGTCGGGAGACAAGGCGATAAGGGCGACACCTCTGCACATGGGACAAGTAGTATCTCTGCGGCGATTTCGAGATCCCGCAGAGACGCGCGCTTGTGAAAGTTTTCGTGTTCCAACCACAACCCGGCTTGATCCTGTTTTGTCAACTAATCGCTTCCAGGTTGACTGGATCTTCTTGTTCGTCGTAGTGGGACGACCGGTATTCGTGAAAGAACGGAACAAACGCCGGGGAAGCTCGACGGCTCAAGCAAGACAAACTTAATTCCGTCGTGGTTTGTCTGGGACCGGTCTGTTCCGAAAACTGGCAAAGAAATACGTATCCCCGTGGGTCACCGTCATCACTTGGCGGGACGCGTGGCTGCCCAGTTGCGGCACGGGTCGACGCGCTGCTATCGGATAGTCTAATGCCACATGCTTCCTCGACATGAAGGTCGTTCTTCTCGTCCATTAATTTCCTTGTTGAACACATAGAAGATCACGGTTGAAAGGCTTGGACAGATAACCTCGGTAGCTTTTTCTCCACCTTTGACAGTCTGTAGTACGGAGGTAGGGTCTGCAACTGAATATCTCGGCCTATCTATCGAGGTTGTGACGCATGTTAAGGTAGTGCTGTATAATAGCCTACACTATCACTTATCGGAGGGTTCCTCCCTTGTTCTTCGCCTCGAATCTGCCTGAATCATCCAGAGATGGGGATTCAAGAACACATCTGGAATCAACAAACCTTGGAACGAAGTATGTGGCTGACTCCATAGGTAGTACCGCCGGCCAACTTTTCTTTTTCTAGGAAAAAGAAAGGGCGAGGTTTGCGATAAGACTGTTTTCTGGGCCTAGTTGGTCGAGCACAGAGAGTCTGCTTGCGGGTTTCGCTCGACTGCTCGGGTATATCTGCCCGTCAGGACTGCACCCGCCGGAGGCGAAACGTACATAATCATGCGATATTGCTCAATATCGTCCAGTCGGTTCCAGGATAGGTACCTAATTGGGCTCCATGGCGACGAAAGAACATGTGAGACCCCCTTGCAAAAAAGGAACTCGCAGCAGAAACCGAGTTTAACGTCGACGAACGCAGGGTGGGATTTGGCGGGCTCAGCGGCGAGAGTCTCAAGTTTCGGATAGCAATATTCAGACGGGGGAGAATCGATATTCAGCCCGCCTAGGCCTCTTTTGGAAGGGGGTTTCAGCTACTGCTACCCTCTAAGTCGCTGCGTTATACTCTGAAGTCTCTTAACGAAGTAGGTATGCTTTTAGAGGCATCTATAGGTCTTATTAAGTCTAAGTAATATAAAAAACAGGTCGTTTTCAGGGCAAATAATCATAAATATAAGACTAGGTTAGTTAAGACGTATTATAAAGCAAAACTTAGTATTTTATTACTACTAACTATAGTACTATAACTGCTGAAAATCGTGAATAAACCTATCCTACTACTACTACTAACTTTAGGGTAATTGCTATAGCAATTATCGAATAATTACTAGTAACTAAGGCAGTAGTTATTAAGTAATTATTAGCAATTGCTACCCCTATAGCTACGCTAGTAAGTTCGGGATAACTTCATATTGCTAAGGTAGAGCGGTAGCAAAAGAGGCTATTAATAACTACTAGCTTAAAAATTGCTCTCTTTAAGCTAACTACTACTATTCGAATACCTTAGCATTGAGTTAATATAATTAATTAGCTATAAACTAGCTGCATAAGCTACCTAGTTCAGACTATAGATTAGCGAGGCTAGGCCCTAAAAAAGTAGCGATATTATTAATAATTAGATCCTACTTCTTCTACTACTTTACTATAGGCTTCTTATATTATATAGACCTCGCTATAGGGGCTATTAATAGTAGAGGTAGCGCTGATATAGTAGGTGCGCGGGCGCGTTATTAATATTAAAATTGCTCGATTTGTTCTTACTACTCCTATTAGCTAGGGATATATTATATATTATTAATATTAATATCGCTCTTATTATCAGAGTCCTCTTATAATACTTTAAGTAAATAGTTCTTCTTCTTAGAGACGACTTCGGGGTTATGCTCTATAGTAGTAAGTCGGAGGGCAAGCAAATCTTCTTATTAAAATTAGCTAAAGTTACTTATTAGTTAATAGTAGGGTATATATATTAGTCTTATCGAGGTGCTAGTAGTAATTAATATCCTCTTTTTTGATATAGCATAAGGAATTATATAACTATATTTAGTTAAGAAGATTATAATAGCAAGGCAGGCTATAGCGCCTCGTAAATATACCTATATAGGTAGGCAGACTCTCGCGTTAATCGAAGGCCTTCTAGGCAGGCTCGTACTAATCAAAAAGTAATACTAACGCGCAGAAGGAGACCTCAAATTTGAGACCCTTTAGTATATTAATATTATTATACTTTAGCTACTAATAGCTACCCTCCTTACCTATCTAAGCATTATAATACGTCTCCTTCTCGCTTACTATCTCTTATACCTTATTATATAATATAAATAGGTTAGCAAGGCGGTAGAGGAGGTAGGACTTCAGCTTATAATACGAAGACTCTATAAGTAATAACGTTTTAATACTATAGTTATAGAGGGATTTGATTATATACTTAGCAAAGTGCTCTTGCTTAGTCTAATAGATAGTCTCGAGGTAGTTAATAATAAGTAGCTAGTTAGTAAACTAATACTTAAGTTGCTTCTAGTAAGAGTTAAAGTCCTCCTTTATAGAGGTACTAATATAATACTTCTAGAGGGTAAGAAAGCTATCGGGGTTATAGTTAATATCTAATAACTTGCCTAATCGGGTTTATTTATTATAACTAGGGTATATATTACTCTAGCTATTAGGCGGGTGTCACACGCCTTTTGGTAATGTAGTCGGCAATCGCGTGGCATTCCACGTGACCACGGTTAGGCTTAACGCCTATCCTTTAAGTAGGAGATTTCTAGTAGATAGCTTAGAAGGCTCGGCTATTATAGAATATATTATAATATACTTATAATTACCTATTATATTATTTATTATTATTTACGCTTATATTGCTCTTTTCCTCGTTTTACTCGCAGTCTTAGCGACCCCTATTATAACCCTAGGCTAGTAGGAAGACTATAATATCTAGTAGCATAACCTATCTCTTTTTTTTCTTTTCCTTATCTAAGACCTCCCTTATATTATAAAGACTTATAACGAGGTAGAGGACTTAGACTTAACCTCAAAACCTCCTCCTAAAAAGTAGTTATATATTAAAAGGAAGGAAGTTAAAGAAGTTAAAGAGATAGAGGTTTTAACTATTAACTTATATAGCTAACTATTCGAGTTTAATATTAAATTAATATAGTAATCCCTCTCTTATAGAGGAATATTATAATATAGGAGATATAGCTAGAATTAGATACTTTAATAAGGCTTATAAGCTCTATAGTTTCTAATAGGCTTATAAGGACTATAACTTTACCCTTAGCTTTAGTAAATAATTTTATAACTAGATAGCAAATCTCGCTTCTCTCGAATAGGATAATAACTATATACCCTATATAGATATTATTAATATAGGCTAGAAAGTAAAAGCTAATCTATGCTATTACTAGATACTCGAGCCTAATAATTATATAGCTATATTAATTAGTATTATTAATATAATTATAGCTATAAGGAATACTCTAGCAATAATAATACTTTTTATACCCCTATTTAGAGAAGAAAGCCTTTATAGAGCTAGCAAGAGAATCACCCTTCTACCCCTAAGAGATAAAAGAGTTATAACTCCTATCTAGTCTAGCTAATTAGATATTAAACCCCTAGGACCTCCTATTAAAGCAAGAGCTATAGTAGATAATATTTATAATAAGAGCGGAAAAAACCCTAAACTACGAGTTATAATACTAGAAGATACTATTATAGGACTATTAGAGCGAAAAATTTATAAAATACTATAAATTCTTTATAATATTACTATAAGTCTACTAAAGTAGGACTTATTAGTAGGGAGGACCTAGCTATTATAATAGAATTTAGCGTTACTACTAATATTTTCACTATTATCCCAGGGGCCCTACCTAGAGCCTCTAGCCTAGGGTCTCGAGGCTTTACTCCTTTAAGTATTTAGCTAGCTCGAGGCTAATACTAGGATATTATAGCCTATAGGAACTCGATAGGAAGGTGGATTTACCTAATAATATAGTATTTTTTAGCTAGATATTAATAAGAAGTATAATATAGAACCCGTTTTTTATAACTAGGATATTTTATATTATAAGGAGATAGATCTATAGATCTCTAGCCTAGATATTAAAACTACTAACCTAGCTATAGCTTTAGAGATTATATAGAATTAGAGCTCTCTACTACGAGGAAAAGCATTTAGCTAATAGGAATACTAACTTAAGCTAATTAAATAATAGAACTACCTCTATATAGGATATTATACCCTATATAATACTATTAGGAGATACTTTATACTAACCTAATAGGAGTCTATCTAATAGATCACTATATATAGGTTTACTATAGAAGACCTCAAGGGAGATAAAGATATTTATAACTTTACCTAGAACTATTTTAAATATAGTAGAGCATAGATAGGACTAATATCTATAGTTAGTTAGCTATTAATAATCTTCTATAATATAATTAACCTAGAGCTTTAGCAATTCCTAGATAAACTAACTACTAGCAATACTCTTAAGGATTACCTTAATATAGCTAAGAAAAAAACGCAAGGCAGTTTAGCGCAGACTCTAGGCGCTAATTAGTATTAACTATATAGCAGAAGAATCTAACGATATAATATAGACTAATAACAAGGGATAATAGAATAACTAAGACTTCTAATAGGATAATTATAATAATCCGCAACCCTAATAACATTATTAACCTTAGCAACGCTTCTAGCGCTCTAATAACTATTAAAACTAGAAAGATCGCTACCTATAGAACTAGCTATAGAGAAACCTAGGTTTTTAACGTTATATAAAATATAATAGACCAGGATAGACTAACTTAGACGCCTATTATATATAGGAGGATTATAATAACAATAGTAATATTAATAACCTCGTTAATAGCAGCTATATCCTGCTAGATATATAGGAAGTCCCCTATAATTCAGCTGCCCTATCGGAGTAACTACGCAAAGAGGAAATAGCAGGCTAGACGATAGATATTATAGTTATAGCAAGAAGCCTGCTAGCGATCTCCCTAACTGCTTTAGTTATAGACTCTGCTATATATTATATTAATAATATAGTGAATTTCGCAGGTCTTATTATAATTCCCCTAGCAAATAACGCGCAGGTATTACTTAAGAAAAACCAAATTATTAACACCTAGATAAAACTAGTAAAACGAATAATACTAGCTAAATAGATATATCTCCGCCTTAATATAAAAGGTAATAATATAGCTAGCCTAGAAGAAGTCTATATTAATATAAGCGCCTTAATAACTCTAGTTAATAGGAATTAGGTGCTACGCTTTATGCGAAATCCTATATTTTAAACGATAGAACTATAGAAGATAAATATAGTAGACTTAACCTTTTAGGTAATAAAATAGGTTATATTCAACTTCTATATCCTAAGCACTATTAGTAATATAGAGATCTATAGCTATGTTATTATTATAGCTAGAGTTATAAATACCCTCGGAGCGAATCTTCTGCTAGGAATACCGTTCTATAAAGATCATAGGCTAGTTATAGACTTTAATAAGGGTATAGTTAAGTTCTGCTTAATATATAGAATATAGTATCTAGTTTAGTTTAGGAGATAGTATTTAGTAACTAGACGAGTTAATAATACCTATACTATAGTTATTCCCCTGCAAAGCAACGCCTTTATTATTACTAGCTTTATTAACCTCCCTAAGTTAAGCTAGTAAAGCTCTAATACTTAGTAGTTTCAATCTAGTTATATAGGCGTAGTTAATATAATAGTTATAGTAGATAACCCTAAGCTCGTCCTTATATAAAATATAATAAATAGGCTAATAATAGTCCTAAGAAGCTAGTAGCTAGGCTATATTATTCTAATAAAAGCAGAGGAGATAGCTAACCTTATTAACTACATAGATATTATTACCCTTATAGGAGGAGAACTAAACTTGCGCTAGTTCTTGCAATCTAAATTCAATAGAGCTATAGGTAATATAGCAGCTAGCGCGTAGTTTATAACCCCGCTTGCTAAATCTAGCTTAGGACTGCCTTATTAAGCAGATAATATTCTATCTCATAGAATATCTAAGCTAAAAGATATCCTAGTTATATATAGCAAGGATAGAGTTAAGATCTGCAATTAGGATGCGGTTTTTGCTAGTAGACTTAAGGAAATCCTCGATAACTAAGATATCTATTGCAATAAGGGGATCGTACCTATACTAGATAACTAATATATATATATTAAGCTTATTAAAAGGTAGCAAAACTAGAAGGCTATAGTAAAGCCTTACCCCCTTAGCGCTAAAGACCTCGAAGTTATTAAGAATATCTATAGCAAGATGCATACTAATAGCAAGATAGCGTAGGGTGATAGGCTAATCCTAGTTATCTACCCGCTCTTTATTATATAGCAAGTAGTTAATAGTATAAAAAAAGGCAGGGTTGTTATTAACCTCTGCCCTCTTAACTAAATTACTATCCTAGATATATACCCGCTTCCTAACTAAGATAATATAATAGATACCCTTAGAGGGAAGAAATATATAATAATATTTAATACTACTAGGTTCTTCTACTAACTGCTAATCTACTTAAGATATTATAATAGGATAGTAGTAATAAGTCCCTATAGTATCGAGGTTTCTAATATTATCCTCATAGGATTTAAGAACTTGCTAGCCTATGCTTAGTATTTCATAGATCGCCTCCTATATAACTATAAGTACTTTGCTCGAGCATATATTAATAATATTATTATCTTTCGTAATAATAACAAGGACTATCTCTAGCACGTCGATATTATCCTCAAGCTCTTTAAGAATAACTACCTTTATATTAGACCTAAGAAGTCCTTTGCAGGGTTTCCTAAAGTAAGACTCCTTAGCTATATAATAAATACTAATAATATTAAATAAATAGAGGATAGGATTATAGCTTTTAAGAACCTCTGCTTCCTAAAAACTCTCTATAATATTAAGAGATACCTCGGAATAGCTAGATAGCTATAATATAATATATCCTAGTATAATATTATTATAACGCTACTATAGGATAGAAAGACCTATCTTATTATAAAACTCTGTAATAAAAATATACTTTCTAATAGTCTATTAAAAGTAGTTTAAATAAAGAGGGTCCAAAAGGTATTATTCGAGCTAATACTAAGCGAGTAAGAAGCGTAGAACGCCTTCTAAGAGAATCTCTATAACTAGGTTATAAGATACTACTATAACCTAAATAAGCCTATATTTTTTAAGGTTAATGCTTATAAAGGCGGTTTTAGGCTTATAGTATTCTAACTAAGTATCTTATAGAATAATATTAATATACCTAGCAAAGATATCGCATAAATCTATATCTAACTAATACTTTTTCTATCTAAGGTTATATTACCCTTAGAAATATAATACTTCGCTATAGAAGTAGAGGTAGTAGTAGTAGTATAAGCTATAAAAAAGCTCTATAAGCTCGTGCAATTAAATAAGCACCCTATATAAATTCTCATAAATTACGCAGCTACGAAGGGAATTCTTATATATACCTCGCTACGGACTATAGACCTTAATAAAGCTAACCTATAGCTTATAAGCGCTATAAACTACCTATTATAATTCAACCTTAACGTTACCTATATATTAGGGAAGCTTAATATTATCCCTAACGCCCTCTCGCGCCTATTATTACTTATAGCCTCAGGCTGAGCTAATAGGTTTGAAGATAGCAACGTTCTCGCTGAATTAACCTATAGCAACGACAATAATAATAACGCAGGATTTATAAGCATAGTTAACTAGTTAGCTAAGAAGTCCTAAGCCTACGGAGCAATAGGGGAGATAACTATAAGCATTTTGGAGGACTTTATTGCTAAGATAGTAGATAATTATACTAATAACACGAGGTATAGTAAAATTCTTAAATAACTCCGATCCTAGTAGAAGGAACCGGGTAAGTAGTAGTTACTATTTAATACTACTACTAAGGAAAATAGCGCTAGAGCTGCTAGGAGGGCCTTAAAACGCTATTAAATAACTCCTTAGAGTCTATTACTAGAAGGGCTTATCCTTTATATAGCTACTAATAGCACCTAGAGACTCTATATCCTATATAAGTTAATACCTGCAATTCTCCGCCTCAGCTACGATGAAAAATACTACTTTAGCGCGGACTATATAATAGTAGAAATATCGACTTTTTAGTTTTATAATAAGAAGTTGCTTATATAACGATATATCGCTTACTATAACTAGTATAAAGAGAACTAAATCAACTACTAAAGGCTACTAGGATAGCTATAACCTATCCCTATTATAGATATCCCTTATGATATTATTACTATAGACTTTATTACTAATATGCCTAAGGTGCTATTCTATAGAAGTCCCTACGCCCTGCTAGGTTTCCCTGAGTTAGATATATTAGCAATAGTAATATATAAATTCTTAAAGAAGATAATCCTTCTTATAGGATATTTAACCTATAGAGCAAAAGAATAAGCGATAGTCCTACTCTATATATTTTCCCTCTTAGACTAGGGAATTCTATATTATATTATTAGTAACTAGGATCCTAAGTTTATCTCTATAATATAGTATATAATATTTAACGCTCTTTACGTTAGGCTCCTCCTCTTAATAGCATACTACCCCTAGATAGATAGGTAGAGCGAAAGAATAAACTAGACTACTGAAATTATAATATAGTTCTATATATCTAAATCCCCTAATATACTATAGACTGATATACTACCTACCCTATAGTATAATCTTAATAACTCCCTATCTACTATAATTAGATAATTACTAAACGAGGTTATACTCGGATTTAAGCTACGAAGTATCCTTAATATAGTTATATAAATAAGCGCCCTAACTAAGAGCCTTACTATCCTTAGGGAGATATATCAGAAGGAGGTACTACTGCTTATTAATATAGCGAATACCTTATATAAGAAGAGATATAATAACTACTACTCTAATATAACTTTTAATAAAGGGGATGAAGTCTAGATATAACTTAGTAAAGGATTTTACTTACTAGGATAATATAATAGTAAATAGACCTCTAGATAGATAGGACCCTTCTAAATTAAGTATATTATTAGTCCTCTCGCCTATAAGGTAGATATTCCTAAGTACTAGCGGGTTTACCTAATCCTCTCTATAGCCTAGCTATATAAGCTAGCCTAGGGAGAAGACCTATTTAACTACGAGACTTAGCTACTAAAGCCTATTAAGGTTAATAGTAGTAAGGAGTAGGAAATTAACTATATTATTAAACGAAGAGACTTATAGAGGAGTTATAAACCTACTTTTAAATACCTCGTCTAGTAGAAAGGCTTTATAATAAAAGATAATACCTAGGAATAAAGGGATTCCCTATTGCCTAATATAAGCAATCTTAATAATAAGTATAATACTAAATTCCCTCTTAACTAGAATAATAAAAGAGCTATAAGAAGGCGCGCACCTTATATATAACTAAATAGTTTTCCTATCCTTTTAATAGGATAAATATATCTATCCTAATTAATATTAGGACTATAAGTTTTCCCTTTATTATTGCTATTTTTGCTATTAACTACTCTTCCCTTGATCTCTCTATCTTATATTAAAATAAATAAGAAGGAGTAGAGGGTGCTAACTTTTATATGCCTTCTTTACTAACCCTTATTATAAATTTTTTTTTATACCTTCCTTTCTATTTACTATACCCTTTATTTATTTACTTCTCTCCTATATATTAATTATTACCTAATAGACCTCCTATAATAAGTGATAATATTATCCCAATCTGCTAAATATAGCCTCCTAAACGCTAGCCTAATTAATACTACTACGATAATAGCTTCTAAAGGCAAGGAAGTTACTAATAACTAAGAGGTCCTATCCTCTTACCTATCTAATAATAATAGCAGCTAAGATAAGGGTACTAACCCCTAGAACGACGAGGTACTTAACCCTATCTCCCTGCGCTAAGGTAGTAATAACTAAGGTAGTAATAACTAAGTTAGTAACTATAGTATTAACCTTAGTACTCCGGTTAAGACTTGCAAGTCTGCTACTAAGAAGAAGAAGTCCTATAAGGACTATAAGAAGGGTAAATAGGTAGCTAAGAAGAACTTCTTTACTATAGATACTAAGACCTAACGCAAGGAGGTTATTAATAATAATACTAATAATATTTAGAATAATAATACCTAGGCTACTAAGCTAGTCCGTATTATCGCTAGTACTACTATTAATATCGAGGAGCCTGCCCTAGTTAAAACTATAGCTACTACCCCTTATAAGACTCCTAAGAAGGGCTACCCTAGCCCTATAGCCTAGCGCTAGTAGATCGATAAAGCGAAGGCTTATATTAATAACGCTTTTCTATACTACCCTAATGCAATCCTCATCAAGGAGATCGAGAAAATCCTTAATAATATTAAGCCTTCTGAGAATATATCTTCTAACCTCTATATTAGATATATCTAGGATACCCTTAAGTAAGTATATAATATATATATTAATAATAACGCCTATAGCGAGCTTCTCCCTAGTTGCGCCTAGGTCCTCGCTACGTACTTTTGCAATACTTATAGTTATACTAATAGTATTATTACTAGTAACCTTATTATAATAAACCGTGTCGACCTCCTTTCTATCGCCCTGCTTATTAATATTAGTAATATTACTACTATAGACCTATTAGCCCATAAGGATGCTAAAAATGCAAAGGACCTTGCTAATAAGGCTAAGGGTAATATTAATATTATTATTAATAGTATCTAATAGGAAATCCTTCCTCGCCTTAATACTATAGAGGCTAATATAGCTAATATAGATACTATTAATATTAACGCTATTAGCGAGCATCTCGCTAAACTTGAGAATAATAGTACGTCCAAGCAGGCAGTTACTAATAAGATTCGCATAGCTATTAATATAATTAAGACTAAGGAGATTATAAGCCTTTTCGCTAAGATTGCAAACCTCTATATTATAATCGAGGGTCTCTAGTATACTAGTAATAAGTAACCTATACCTAGTAATACTAGTAATAATAGTATTACTAAGTACTAGTAGATATCTAAGTTTAATATACTCCTCTATAAGCATAACAACTAATTAATAATACTATAGTAATTTCTAGCGATTAGGATATAAAGAAGGAGAGAAGGGAATATTAAGCATATATATCCTAGATCGATAGAGATAGTAATTAGGATAATTGCTTTTTAAAAAGGGGGTATATATTACACGCCTTTTAGTAATATAATTAGCTATTATATAGCATTCTACGTGATTATAGTTAGGCTTAACGCCTATCCTTTAAGTAGGAGACTTCTAACAGATAGCTTAGAAGGCTTAGCTATTATAGAATATATTACGATATATCTATAATTACCTATTGCACTATTTATTATTATTCACGCTTATATTGCTCTTTTCCTCGTTTTACTCGCAGTCTTAGCGACCCCTACTATAGCCCCAGGCTAGTAGGAAGACTATGACAGCGGGGGTAGCAGGGTAGTATCTTAAGTAAGCGAAATTACCTCCTTATTAGCCGAGAGATCTCTCTGAGTTAAATTAACTACTCTAGCGTTAGTAGCGGGCATAGTAGAGTCGAAGCTATTAATAGGATTATCCTATTTCTTCTTAATATTAAGAATAACGTTTTTAAGTATATATTAAATATAGAGTTATTAATATATATATAGGGTAGTATAGTATTAAGGGCTCGCTTTAGTCCCTTATTAAAGTTAGTAATAATAATAGTAGGCTAAGGGATTTTTTCTGCCTCTATTAACGCGTATACCTGCTATAATATCTATTTAAACGACTCGTGATCTTCTGTAGAGATAAGGCAGAAGGTAGTATTAAAGTTAGTTTTAATAGTAGTAGTACTAGTAATCTAAAAAAGAGATATATTAAATCTATTAACCTAGGCAAGTTAGTAAGTACTTCGATCTAGCTATAAAACTACTTACTTTATAGGTATTATTTATTATTAAAAGATCAGGGTACCGTCGCTATATATTAAGGTACTATAAGTAGGTCCAAAAGATCGTAATAATCCTACTTACTAGGTCGTTATTATAGCGTTATATATAGAAAAATAGGATATCGCAGCTACTCTAAAGTATATATAAGAAGAGTTATATAGAGGAGAGAGGGCTATACTTTTAATATTGAAGTTATACCTAGGCGTTATATATATTAATCTCTATTATTAATAAACTACTCAACGCCTGCTAAATATATACTACGATCTCTCTTATTATTATCTTATTAGCTATAGAGAGGCTCTTAATATATTTAATAAATATAGGCTTATTAATAAGGGCTTCTTTTTTTAGCATAGTAGTTAGCCTCCTCCTTAGTGAGGCGTTAAAGTAGGGCGTTACTCGATAAGGCAGCTAGCTATAGAGGCGCGTAGTTATAGTTAGCCTTAATAACCTCCTACTACTACTCGCCGAGGTCGCGTTTATATATAATTTTCCCCCTTATTTTATAGTTAGTTTTTTTTATACTAACTTAGCGCTTTTTAGCTATTAACTTAGTAACGCCTTTATAATTATAGCAGATATTAATTTGCTAATAGGTTATATACTTATATTAGTTAGCAGTATGTTTTTTTCTCATAGCAATACTAAGATTATAGTAAGAGAGGCGTATAAAGAGGAGGGTCTTATTAGCTAAAGCAGCGTATATTACTAATATATTAGAAGTCTTAGATTTATAATCGAGAGGTATAAAAATAAGTAATTTTATATACTTAGAAGATATAAGTAGTAAAAATAATAAAAGTTAAGTAATCGATATATATTACACGCCTCGCAGGAGGCCTAGGGACTCACGGATTAGTAACTTCGATAGATAAATTAATAATCTATAGGTATATTAATAGAATATAAGCTAGCAAGCGAAAATCTAGTAGTATAGTAGTAACGTGGAGATATTAGCTAGATTAGGCCTAGGCGGGCTGAATATCGATTCTCCCCCGTCTGAATATTGCTATCCGAAGTTTCAGATGAGATGAATGAAGGTTATTAGACACCAATGCGACTGTATCCAGGGGTAACTTGACTTTACATTGTCAAGTGAAACTCTGTCGGCAATGTATCCATCAAGTACAGTGCAGCCACAGTGGGTGTTCCGTCCCGCAGCGACGGGAGGATGGTCTGTGTAATTCAGAGTAATTCAGACGACAGCACCTCCACAAACCTTATTTGGAGCCTCAAGATGGGAAAGGCGTCAGTCGAAGTCTGGAAGGCGGTCGGTCTGAAGAAGCGCAAAGGCGGTGGCCGCCAATCAGGCATTACCCCGCCATGTGAAGGAATGCCAGCTTAATAAGATCGTATTCGTATTCTTGAAAATGCACTGAAAGCCCGAGCTCCTGTAGATCTGAGCGAGTGATTGGCTAGATCAGATGACACAGTCAGGGGTAGTCGCTTGCGGATTGGTCAATGAAAGCTTCCAGCCGTGGCGCAACGGCAGTCGCATTGAGCACAGCTTCCTAAGGAAATTTCACTGTCGGAAAGAGTGGCTGCCGAATTCATTGGTCAACGTATTGGACACTGAAGTTGCTGAAGTCACCGACAAACACCACAAGGTGGACGAGTGGGAAAGTACCGTACTTGTACGAATACATACCATCTACTGGTTCCTAGCCTGCTCTCAGCATCTGGGTAGGGTGACACTGACAGTTGACAGTGGAAGCCAATGACACCTCTGGAACTGCTGAAGCTCTGTAGACATATCTTCTTCGGCTTGGATGCCAGATCGTGAGACATCCCGCTGACATCAATTCCTACTCGTATAGTATCTCAGACGACTTTCGATGGCAGGGCGTGCTGACGCGAAACCTCAGCCCATTTGATATTGCGTATTATCGACAAACGGAATGTACAGGAATACCTTACGCAGGATGAACCAAGGGAAAGACCAAGCCTTGTCAGGCTAGCAGATAGCAATATCTCGAATCACACCAGATCCAGGGTCACAGAAGAACCCCACGTCTTACGCCATTCGATTTCGGAGCCCATCGCTGTGACGGACGGCGGTCGATTTCGATGCGCAACCAATAGGGGCAGACTGTACAGAGGAGACAGGAAGTCATTCAGCTAGGATGGACACACAACGCCATGCCACGGCCGAGAGATGGCGCTGGGCAGGTTTTTGCGTCTCGGAAATGAGCTGGAGCCCGAGAAGCCCTGCACATGGTCATCCAATGGCTCACGGAGTTTTTTCTTCCCCCTCCTAAACGAAACGAGCAAGACTAGTTGGACCCAACAAATTTCGACACTAACTTGTCTGGTGCGACTCGACCTGTGCAAAAGCAGCACAACACCGATTGAGACAGCGCCAGAGCAGACCAAATCTTGAGGAAACTAGTTGTCGTTGCAATCGATTGGGAGGGTGCTCATGCGCTTGACCTGCTGACTGGCCACCCGACTTAACAACTGGATAGTGACGGTGATAATGCAATACCCCTCCTATCCCTCATCAGATGTTGCTGTTATGTGGCTGAACATGGGTGGCAAAAAAAAAAAAAAAAAGGGCACCAGAAGATGTTGCAGTTGTGTCCGTCCGAATAAGCTCCTTGCACGTCAAAATTTGGAAAGGTCCGAACACGGCAACGCACGCAAGGAAACTTTTAAGATCGAACCGCCCTCTGTGCAGCAATTTCAGGGACTCCCGGCCACTGTTGGCCCCTGCTTCAAATAGCCCTGCCTTGCAGCTTTGAAGTGCCCTTCGTCCCAAACACAGCAAGCACATGGCATGAACCTGGGGGCTGTACTGAATTCGAGAAGGAAAAAATTCACGAGCCCATCCACACAGGCCAACCGGGGTCAGCCAAAATCAACATCCATGATGATGGAGGACTTTTTCTCATCGCGCTTTCGGGTCCCGGGAGCAACGCTAATGGCCAGCGCAATTAGCCTGGCTCTTCCTTGGACTCTGCTAAGCAGGTCCTGGACATGTTTCTTGTCGACATAGGGTGGAAGCAACTGCATCTGCGAGTGGTGAGTTATCTGAAAGACAGCGGATCTATTGTGGTGAGGAAGAAAGCGGGAAGGCATTGAGGATGAGCAGCTGCAAGTACTCGTACTGGTATCGGTACTTCCAAGTGACCCGCCCTGGCGAACCGAACGTGGACTCACCACGCTTTACCTGCCCAGGACCCAAGTGGTCTACTACCACGACACAACCTCATTCGGTATCCACTTCCTTCCCCCCGGCCAAACCCATGTCCAAATCCACGGGAAGATTATCAACTCCTTTCTTTTAATCTTCGATCGCCTCCCTACTTCCCGCTCTCCTTTCCTAGCGAACTTCAACCTCCACCGCGAGAGTCGAACCACCTGCCTCGCCCGCCCTGCCCACGACTTTTTTCTCCCCCAGGACGCAGTGCGCCAAACGGATTCGCTTGGATTCGCTCTGTTCTTGAGCCGACTCGCCATACTCCTTGCGCTTGGAGCTGGTGTTTTCCTTCCCCCGGCCGGCCTCGCATCCGGGAGCATCGATACCCTCGATATCGAAATCGACTACAACCATGGATACCAACGCGACTGCCTTCACCTCGGTGTTGGCCAACGCCAAGCTCGGCAACGTTAACGTCCCGCCTCAGTTCGACTATGTGATCGAGACGGTGACCAATGCAAGCGCCTGGACAATCGTGTTCACGCTGCTGGCCTTCGCTGTCGCATATGACCAACGTGAGTTGCGCACCGCGCCCATGTGCGCATGTTGTACTTGCAACCCGTGTTTAACCTGGCGCAGTCAGCTATCTCACATCCAAGGGGTCAATTGCTGGCCCTACCTTCAAGATGCCCTTCATTGGGCCATTCTTGGAGTCCGTAAACCCCAAGTTTGAGGAGTATAAGGCCAAATGGGCCAGTGGTCCCCTGAGCTGCGTCTCTGTCTTCCACAAGTTCGTAAGGCCTATTACCTTCCGTTGTGGCGTAGTTCTAATCGCAATAGGTTCGTCGTCATCGCCTCCACTCGTGATATGGCTCGCAAGGTCTTCAACTCTCCCGGCTACGTCAAGCCCTGCGTCGTAGATGCTGCTCACAAGCTTCTCGGTCCTACCAACTGGGTTTTCCTCGACGGCAAGGCCCACGTCGATTTCCGCAAGGGTCTTAACGGCCTCTTCACGCGCCAGGCGCTGGCTTCTTACCTGCCCGGCCAGGAACAGGTTTACAAGACATATTTCCAGGAGTTCCTGAAAATCACCCGTGACGCTGGCGGCAAGCCTGTTCCCTTCATGCCGCACCTTCGCGACATCATGACGGCCGTTTCTTGCCGCACCTTCGTTGGTTTCTATATCTCCGACGAGGCCGTTCGCAAGATTTCCAACGACTACTTCCTCATCACTGCAGCTCTCGAGCTGGTCAACTTCCCCATGATCCTTCCCTACACCAAGACCTGGTACGGAAAGAAGGCGGCCGACATGGTCATAGGCGAGTTTGCCAAGTGTGCCGCCAAGAGCAAGGTTCGCATGGCTGCCGGAGGTGATATCACCTGCATCATGGATGCTTGGGTCAAGGCCATTCTAGACTCCAAGAAGTGGCGTGAGGCTGAGGCGGCTGGCTTGACTGAGGGTCTCGAGAAGCCTACTCCTCTTCTCCGCGAGTTCACCGACTACGAGATTGCGCAGACCGTCTTCACCTTCCTGTTCGCCTCCCAGGATGCCACCAGCAGTGCTGCCACTTGGCTCTTCCAGATCACTGCTCAGCGTCCTGATGTCCTTGATAAGATTCGCGAGGAGAACTTGAAGGTTCGCAACGGCAACATTCACGCCGAACTGAACATGGACCAGCTCGAGTCCCTGACTTACACCCGTGCTGTTGTCCGTGAACTGCTCCGCTGGCGCCCTCCCGTCATCATGGTCCCGTACCTGGCCAAGAAGCCCTTCCCCATAACCGATACATACACTGTTCCCAAGGGTAAGCTAAGCGTTCTGCTTCGTTACATCCTGGAACATCTACTCACTGGACCCAGGTGCCATGATCATTCCCACCGTCTATCCCGCGCTCCGTGACCCCGAGGTCTATGACCGCCCTGACGAGTTTGACCCCGACAGATACTACATCGGTGATGCCGAGGTCAAGGGCGCGAAGAACTTCCTCGTTTTCGGCGTCGGTCCCCACTACTGCCTCGGTCAGGTCTACGCTCAATTGAACTTGGCTCTCATGGTCGGCAAGGCGTCCGTTTTGATGAACTGGGAGCACCACGCTACTCCGTTGTCTGAGGAAATCAAGGTTTTCGCGACCATCTTCCCCAAGGTCCGTTTCCGCTTCCGCGTGTTCGAAAACAATGAGTTTCAAGAAATGCTAACAAGCGTAGGATGATTGCCCTCTGACTTTCAAGGAGCGCGCGGCATAGGTATTAAAATTTTTTTTGTAAGGTCAGCCACTCATGCCTTACCGGGTCCATCCAATGAATGAGACGAGCGTGTTCTGGAGATTCTCCGCTGGCGCACCCTTAGTTAGGGATGTCAGCCACCACTACGAGAGGCTAACAAAATGGGAGGCCGTAAAGGACGAGTTGAGATTGGTCAAAGCCAATTCTGTAGACTAAAACTTGTAATCCATCTTTGTATGTACATAATTCCTTGGGCAGGACTCACGGCCGGGTTGGCATATCGCCAATGCCCTAGTACCTGCGGTCCTGGATGAGAATTCTGGATTAACCGTAGATCTGGTTGATGCTGAGGAGATAGAACCGGAGCATTGGAATCTCAGAGTTATCCTGGTCGTGAAACCGTGAAGCGGTTGGGTCGTCTGGCGCCCGCAGTGAAACCCCCAGTGACATCAGTGGAGTAGAACGGACCCCCTCCGGCGATTTAGCGGGCGCTGTCGCCAGCTCGGACGTCCCGTCTGAGAGCTTTCAGTTCGAATAGATCCCCGGCTTGCTCTACCACGTACTCACTCCCTCGACACCAATCCCACCACCAATCTCGATTGGACAATGGCGGTTTCCAGAAGAGCGTGTTCCAGTGCGCTTCGCGCGAGCAGTCGCATCGCGACGCCTTCCGTTTCGAGACGGTGCTTCACCGTTGCCGCCGCCGCGGCGTCGAAGAGCTCCTCTAGACCCGTTACGCTGTCCGCTCGGCGGTTTGCACCCGTCGCACCGAGGCGGCTCTACTCCTCCGACTCGGAATACCATGAAACTTCTGCCACAGGGAGCAAGTTATGGACTTTTGAGCAGATGAAGGAGCTCGCTAAGGATCCCAAGGGCGTCGTCATCGTTGGTAAGTGTGATATTCTGGACGAACTCCAACCCCGTCCCCTCCCTCCCTCGCCGAAAGTCGAAGGCGCGGCAGCTGCGCCTGACCCAATGCTTCAAAAGTTGCTGACATCAGATTTCTTCACGACAAGACGCGCGCGAACCGCACGAAATTGAGGCGACGGGGTTTATCCCCTCGGCCATTAATATCCCCGTACAGACGGCTCCCGAGAGCTTCTTCATGGCGGAGGAGGACTTTGAGGACCGCTACGGGTTCCCGATGCCGAGCAAGGATACGGAGATGGTGTTCTACTGCAAGGCCGGCGTGCGTAGCAGGGCGTTTGCGACGATCGCGAGGGAGGCTGGGTGGAAGAAGATTGGTGAATACCCTGGTAGCTGGCTCGACTGGGAGAAGAATGGCGGCGAGGTTCAGTGGAAGCATTAATCTGGGCTTTCCTTCAAATGTTGGATGTGTTGCGATACGGGGGAGGCAAAGAATTACACAATGACACAGCATGGGGCGCTTCGCATTCGATCATGATACTCGTTGTACAGTATTGGTATATGACGTTCTCCGCTCCAGCGGAACCACGCAGGAATGACCATTCCCAAACTCAAAAACACCGAATAGTGTATCTTCCCATCCTATAGCCCTTTCTGAAATCTACGCACAAGAACGCCCAATAGCAAGATATTTGTCACACTGCTAATCATCAAAAGAATTCGGGCTTGGGAGGTTGTCCGTCGGCAGGCGGCGCGGCCGGAGGAGGCTGTGCCGGGTTGCTCGCGACGGGGCTGCCGTGGGCAAAGAAGAGAATCTTGATGGCCAGAGATAGGCCAAGGTGCAGGGCGACGACGACGACGAGCAGGATCTTGCTCGTCTGGTGGTCGGTCGCGCTGAGAACGGGGTAGAGGTTGCGCAGCAGGAAGGCGACGGACATTCCGCAGCCGACAGCGACGAAGACCCAGTTGAGAATGTTGATGGGAGACCAGCTGATGAGAGCGACGGGGATCCAAATCAGGTTGGCGTATCCATACAGAGCCCAGCACTCGAGGAGGTTGGCGGACTCGGAGCCGAAGTAGCGGAGGGCGACGTAGAGGCCTACGGGGACGAACAGGGTGTAGCCGTAGATGAGACCGGCAGCACCTGAGAAGGAGATGTGTTAGCGAGTATTGGAGACGGCTTTAGGGCGACACCTAAGAAGCTTACCACTTAGAAGCTTGAAGTCGTAAGCAAAGGGCACGGAGCCGGTGCTGGAAAGGTACTGGCTGATGGTGCCGCCGAGGAAGAGAATCAGGACGACGGTCGTGGCGATCCAGAAGGGACCGTAGAGATCGGGGTTGCCCTCGAGCACATCGAGGAAGTTTGCGCGCGGGAAGAGGGCGGCCCAGCAGCGGGAGAGGACGGATGACGTGTCGACGTCGAAGTATTGGGCGTAGAAGTTCAAGCTCCAGAGGAAGCGCTTCGAGGAGCCGGACGATGCTGTCGCGGGGGGAGGTAGGCCGGACGAGGGCGGCTTGCGGGTGCCTGGCGTCGTTTCCGCAAAGTTCGAGGTGTGGAATTCGAGGTCGTCTTGGAGATCGGTGTGGCCGAGATCACCCTATGGCAGTTCAGTCAGATTCGCGTTGCTGGACTTGGGCGCGGCGCGGGGGATGGACCTGTACCTCATCGTCAATGTCTACGACGGCATCGTACCCGGAACCTGACGGCATGGTTTGTCGTGTGAATTTGGTGATTGACTTCTGAGCCGTGACAGGTATTCTCGAACCAAGTGATGGAATGGCAAAGCGTTGGTCGTCCTCCTGTGTAGATTGAAGGTGAAGTATCAGAGGGTGCTACATGGCCTGTACCTGAAGCTCGGGACAGGTGTCGTAATCCCACATATGCATTTTGGCCGTGGAGGCGAGCTCCCTGTCAAACGACCCCACTGAAGCGTGTCCCTGCCACGCAGCACCTTATTGCACTAATGCATAAATAATGACTTCGGGTTATACATTTGAAGCGACAACCGTACCTACTCAGATTCGCGGAACATCAGAAGTCGACTACATCAGCTGATATATCACCACCAACTTTTCCAGAGCCAAGTTCACAAATTGATTGAGGTTCTGTATTTTACTACGGTGCTAATCTCTATCATATCATGAATGAAAGTTTGCCAGTCGCTATCCCGCATCCATCATAGTACGTCTCATGCCCGTTAGCATCTCCTTTGGTGCACTCAGGACGCCCAGGCAGCGCTCTCGCCAGACGATTCAACCTCCGACCAGACAGGCTACAGCCATCCGGGGCAGGCGTCTTGGATATTTGAGGTAGGGCGACTAATTCAGTTTTTATTCGGAACTGCTTGCCGGTGTGAAGTAATGCTACCACAAAGCCCGATGAATCAAGGAAAAATCTCATCCCTGCCATCCTCTCCAGAATGCCAGAACCAGTGACGCCACATCCGTAATAAATCGTCTATTTGAGCTTCTTCTTGGGGCGGAGCTGGTTGGTGTGACCGCACTTGCGCTTGCGGCAGTTGGTCGCACGGGGAGGAAGACGAGCCTGCAGTGGGGTATTAGGGATATTCAACGGCGACTGCCTCGGGATGCCCGGGATAGCTGCTTACGTAACACTTGCGGCAGATCATCTTGTCGCAGTTGAACTTGGAAGCCAGAGCCTTCAGGGAAGGCTCGATGATACCACCACGGAGGCGGAGGACCAGGTGGAGGGTGGACTCCTACTCAGTTTGTTAGCTTCTATTTCGTTGTCGGCTCATTAAATCTCCGGGCCGTCAAATCTCGGCCTGTCGTCCTCGATCGCAATTGCATTGTCCACCCTCCTTTTCCTCTCTGATGCGCGGTGGTCACTGACCTTCTGGATGTTGTAGTCGGAGAGGGTGCGGCCGTCCTCAAGTTGCTTGCCGGCGAAGATCAAGCGCTGCTGGTCGGGGGGGATGCCCTCCTTGTCCTGGATTTTGGATTTGACATTGTCGATCGTGTCGGAGGACTCGACCTCGAGGGTGATGGTCTTGCCCGTCAGGGTCTTCACGAAACTGTAGCCACCATCGTCAGTCCATCGGCGTCTTCGGAGGAGCGTAGAGTCGCGCGCGGGAGAGATATGAAACATTTGCAGCGGTAGTTCCTCGGGAGGGGGGTAAAGCTCACATCTGCACTGGAAGAAAAATGTTAGCATCACCGTTAATCGAGCGACGCGCATTCTGACGGCGTCTCGAGGGTGCAGGCCTGTCAACTTACTCTTGCCGACCGTTCGCGAACTGGCTGTTGTTACGGAGTGGTTGATCGCGGCAAATAATCGGTGGGGCGCTGCGATTGAGAAGTTCTGCGGACGAAACTGCTCTCACACAAAAAGCCCTAATTAGGGCACGCAAGCGGTCACATGGATTGTGGCGGGTGCCGTTTCCCCAAGTGGAGAGTTCAGTGTTACCCTGTACAGCCCTGTAGAAAGTCGCTGTCGAGCCCCGCATCCAGCGGGAGGACCGCTGTAAGTTGCGATGACTTCACCGACTGAGCAGTGTGTCGTCCTGTGAGACGAAAGCCTTTTGAAGTACCTTTTTCCCTGACGACTTTACGCCGCTATGGGTATCTAAAACACAAACGATCCTGAGCTTCCAGCGCTTCAATGGGATGAAAATTCATGCGTAAACCCACGCGTATTATTCTCGGGATTGTTGCTCCCGTCAACCCCCGTGGTCGTAGCAGTTCGTTCGCGGCGCTCACTGGCCGCCCTTCTTTGTTCTCTTTGCCATTCCATGATATGTTGCTCTACCATGTTCACTGCCCTCAGTAACATCGGAACTGACAACCCTGCAAGCCGAGCTGCCAGCTTGAAGAAGTCGTGACCTGCTGGAGGCAAGTCTTCCTCAGACTTGTAAGAATAATGCTTCCCCATCTTGTGTTTGCCGTCTCCTTGAGATATCTCATATGAGGGTTCGGGAAACGACGTAGCTTCGACGTGAACGCTGCGTAAAATCCTCTCCATTCCATCTTCGGGTTTCTCGGATGCCGGTTGCCTTGGTGGAAGCTCGTCCACGGGAAAGTACCTCGCCAACATTGCGTCCTCAGCTGAGATTTCGTCAGTTCTTGCTTTCCGTGACCTCGCCTGCAGGCGACTTACACTGTGCATCGTTGAGTAGTGACAGCTGTGCAAAGTATTGATCTAGCTCTTGTGGCCCCATTGATGTGATATCTGATGCTTTGACGTTCAGATAATCCACTGTAGGAGTCGGCTCGGGGGCGAGAGCTGGCGCCATGATTCGCTGCCACTTCTCCCAGTCCACCGTTGGTAGTAGGAAGAAGTCTGCATCTGCTGACGACTGCTTTGAGGTCTCGAATGAAAAGCAATGTATAGTTGTCAAAACAAGTACAGCAACAAGCAGAATTTCAGGTTGGTGTATGAGGCGGAGGCGGGACTTGTCGAACGGAAATTCGTAGGGAAGGTTTACAATGAGCGGGATCCTCCGAGCAACTGACATCGTCTCAACTGTGACTGGTCAGCATCATACCGCTGTGAGGATGGCAAAGTGTATTACCGGGCAGACCAAGTTCTCGGACATATTGCAAGGTCATGAGAACGTCGTTCAGGGGAGGGTACACCATGCCGTAATTTACATGGTAAGAGAGGGCAAGGCTCATAACCGCCGCATGAAGTTCGCCATGATCAAACTTGGCCACATGTGCCGCCTTCAACTGTGTCGAATAGTATGCTGGCAATCTGTCACGCATCTCCTGAGGAAGTTGTCGATACTGCCCGCAATTAGGAAGTATTCAAACCCCGACAAGGGTTCACTTACAGCTTGCATGTAGGGAATGCTCCCAGTCCTTGCCCATCTAGCGAGATCACCAATCCGTGTCGGTATCCTGAGAAGCACGCAGCCAAGAAAGCAGAGTGCCAAAGTGTCCACCAATCGCGGAGACGGCCACGGGCTCCCGCTCTCGGGCGTCCAATTCTGCGCCCGCCTGAAGTGGTTGGCGGGTTGTTCGTCCTGGGAGAGGTCGATCTGCGAACTGAAAAGTGTCATCTCAGCTTCCGAGGTGGTGTCATTCTCAATAACAGTCGCAGCACCCCGCGTTCGGAGATCCCACAAGTCGCGAACCACCGTTTCCAACTCCGCCTTGTGCCCTTTAGCCGTGACAAGCCACAGAACCTGTTCTCTCAGGATGAGCTGGAGGCATTCGAGATACAGGTCTCTAGCTGGCTGGCCGGTGAGCACACGTCTAACGCGGTCCTTGACTTGCTTCTCTTTGCGAGTGATCTTGCCCTTTTGGCCGAAATCTTCGTCGCCAAGATCAAACTCTACGTAGCCCTGCGAAGATTGTGAGCTTCATACCCTCCGAGACGTCAAGAGTGTGAGCGGACCTGAAGTTGATGGCCCTCCTTCGCGCAGTATCTCAGTCCATTCTCCAAGTACCATTTCCGTGAGCCACAGAATTCACATCGCTCTCCTTTTGGGAATTTGCGAAGCTCCCGGCCGGGTGCCATGTTGTTTTCATTGGTGTGTTTGTGACGAGTTGAAGACATAGGCGGATCCTTCACTGTGTTCGTAAGGTAGCAAGGCGGACAGTGCTCCGTACTTCGTTGACTCTCGGCGACGAGAGTTGAGCAGGCAACAGGCTACATGAATGGTCTTGAGCAGAATCAAAACTCTTTTGGATGGTGCAAAGCCATTTAGGTAGACCCTTTCGGTTTTTGCAAGAGATGTAACATACTGACTACTGACCACTGCCTTCTGCTACCGATATTTTCAGAGCCGCACAGTGGCCATCATATTAAGAACTAAGTTTTTTGGGCCCACCAAATCTCAGCTGGTCGCCCCTCCGGATCAATCGAGCAGACACAACTTGACTTAGTCAATGTTTACTGAACTTATCTGAGTTGTAAGAAGCACATCTCTCTATCTAGATCACGTTCGTTGGCAGGCAGGATGCACGCAATTCACAACTGATTTCAAAGGAAAAAGGGACGAGGGGTGGGGAAATGTGCCGCTTTCCTATCGGACAGATCTGCTGCCACCGCGAAGCTCTCCCAGTTTTTTTCACCTATCCCATTGCTAGTCTGATCGTCGTAAAAGTCTGTGAAACAGACAAGAACAAAGGAAAAAGTCGTGCGACGTGTCTTGCAGTTGTCGTCGAGTTCGAGTAACCAGTATCGTTTCCTGTCCAGATAGTCCTCTACGCAACGATCGACGGGGAGCTCGCTGATATTCGAAGCGCCAAGAAATATCTGAAGTCATGTCCCCAGTCTGCCAACATCTGCCAACAAGGCCGCACGGAGTGAGCACTTGTGGTCATCATTCTCTGCTTACGTGGTAGAGAGTTGCGACGTTTACTGGCGGGGAGCCTCCTTAGCCTCAACAGCGGCCTCCTCACCCATAGCAGTAAGTACAACGACGTCTAGAAGATTTCATGTCAGCACTCCTGAAACACCCAGATTTGCCATGTGGGGCTTCTTACTGGTGTCCTTCTCCTCAACCTTGAAGAGCTTGTTGATCTTCTCACCAACCTCGCCGTCGGGAACGCGAACGTCATCCTTGGTGTCACCATCGTCGTTCATGAGGGAAAGGAAACCATCGTCGGAGATGTCAAGCTGCAGAGACCAAAGTCAGATTGTGCCACCAAAATTTACAAACCAAAGCTGTAACTTACGAGCTGGTACTCGCGGCGGGAGACGTTGGGGACGTCCATGTTGTGGGTAGAGGGAGAGAGATCCTCAAGCTTCTTGCCGGTGAAAATGTCGATGGCGACCAAGTGAACCTTGGCGTGGCCGTGCTTTCCAGTCTTGGAGGTAGACATGTCGACAATCTTGCAAGGGCGGCCCTTGATGACAACGTGACCGTTCTTCCTGAGGGCAGAGCACTGCATCGGGAAGGTCAGGGACGCGCCGGCGTCGGCGGAGTCGAAGGTGTGCTCATGCTACAGGAGAATTAAATTAGCGACCTGCAGAGAACCTAGATGAATAATATGGCCACCGATTGGGGGGAGATGGCATCGTCGAGTGTACGTGGCGGATGCCGAAAGTGATCGATTCTGTGTGCTGCGCTGAGCCGTGGTGCGTCGATGCAGCCGCGGGGTTCTAATTGCGGGGTGGTGGTGGTTATGGTGGTGGTGGTTTTTTCGCCCAAGCAACAACAGCAGCGCAACGCAGAGCAGCGCATGCGACCTTGGTAACGAGTAGAAAGAGGTTGCGCTGATGCTTACCTGAGAGTCGTCGGCCATTTTGAAGAATTGACTCAAAGAAGATGTCTAAAAATCGGAAACGAAGTTGTCGACGGATCAAGGGCGATACCCAGCAAAGACGGCTGCTTTTATTTTTGAGGGGGGAGAGATGTGTAAGGAAGAAGAGCGGGCTGAGGGGGGGGGGACGGAGGGGAAAAAGAGGGAAGGCGAAGCGGGAGTAGATAATTTTTTTTTCCTTGTTTTATTATTGGTTTTTTTTTTGGCTCTCCCTCTTAGGTCCAGATTTGCGCGCCCCTCTCCGACGGTCGACCTCTAGCAGGCGCTGTGTGGGACGCCTGCCAGTGAAAATTAGGTGGATTGTGGGCAATTTTTCAGACTGAATCTGCGCTCTCTGCCCCTCCTTGGGGCACGCTGGCCACTCCTAGGTACCTAAGGTAGACAGCACCTCCGTCTTTGGGCGACCCTTGGACCTCCTGTTGTTTGCTTCCGCACAGTCATTCACCGCAGGCATGGAACTCTCCTGGAAGCATCGGAGGTAAGGTAAGGTAGGTAAGGTAATGTAAGGTAGGTACTAAGTGTTGGGCGCATAGTCAATGTCATGCGGAAAGACGGGACCTCATTTTCAGCGTCGAGTTCCTCTTCCACTTTTCGGCGGACAGTCGTATCCATCGACCTGCTTAACTTGAGGTAAGGTAACTTACCTATGTCCAGGAAACAAGTAGTCGGAAAGAGACAGAAGCAAGGTATCTCAAATCCGTAGATATCTGCCCGATCGGAGTAAACACTGAATGCGCGGAACCAAGTCCCGGCTCGGTCACAGCCCAACGGAAGCACTTTTCAGTCATTTTGGCGCTAATGTCGCCTGCCTACTGTCAACCTACCGCCATATCCCCTCCACTGGGACGGTCCTGAAGGCGGAGGGATTTGCACGGTGCATGGCCAAATTTCCACCCGCGCCGCCGTTGTATTCCTGCGATGGCTTTCCCTATGAGACACACCTTTGTGTCTTTGTGCTAAATGGAAACTGACTCTTTGGAAACGCCAGGCATCTCGCCATGACAACACAAAACTAACCTAATTCACATACCCCTGGAATAGAGAACAGGATACACAGATGATCCCGCATATCCTCAAAATCGGAAACGCTTCGTTACCTGAGAAACGCTGCGGAATCTGCACAACATGTGTGCATCCTCCCTCGGGTACACATTTTACATCTTCCCAGACTTGCCCCGCACGTTTGCTTGCCGGCGGCCTTCCTAAATGTGGGCCTCCATTTTACAATCCAGTGTCTGGGCATCTGGGCTTGGAAGAATCTCAGGATTGATGGACGTTGGGTTCTTTCATTCCAATGTCTGAACCCCTGCAGCGCCACACCTCTACTATAGAGATACGTACCTATCGTGGCTAGAGAGTTTATCACCTGCTGTCCAATCAAAACCCGTCGCCTTCAAGCAGACCTGACAGCCTTGTCTGCTCCTGGTCGATATCACAGGTCAACGTATCCTCAATAAAACAGCTTTCGCAGATTGATCAAAAGCCCAAACTTTGAAAATCCTCGATGACATGGTTTCTGACCTCGCCCACCAGACCGCTTCATAGCCTCTTCTCACCACAAGCCCATCATGTGGCTTGATCGGCTCGCAGCGCCGTCGAACGCATCCCCGTCCTCTTCGCAGCCTGGCAGCCGTCCCTACTCCCCGCTGCCGCGACGACCCTCCAATAGTCCCTATGTCACCTCTCAACGACCTGGCATAACGCCAAGAGGTTCCGCCCTCTCCCTCGTCTCCAACGATTCATCGAGCTCCTTTCTGGCCTCCCGCAGGGTGAATGGCTCCGGCCTGAAGCAGTCTACGACTACCTACGAAGGCCCTGACTCGGTCGAGCTACTTGGCCAAATCTTGGATAGCACCTCACTTCCGGGAGGAACTGGAACGATCAGCGAAAAGGACCTCGAGTTGGTGTTTGATTTCGAGGGGTTGAGCCTGCGGGAGCTGGCAACCTCTGAAAGCACAGTTGTCGACGACGCTGCCACCTACCGCCGGCAGACCGCGGAAGAATGTACGGAGTCTTCACTACGCTACCGGTTGGTGCACTGAACGCTGACCAACTTGTACAGATGAGGCCAACAAGGCCCAGTTTGAAGACTTGCATAGATCAATTGCAGCATGCGACGGCGTCCTCAGCTCGGTCGAAACCAATTTAACAAGTTTCCGCAACGATCTCGCAGCAGTGTCCGCAGACATAGAAAGTCTCCAATCCCGCTCGACAGCCCTCAATGTTCGGCTCGAGAATCGAAAAGCGGTGGAAAAGGCGTTCGGGCCCGTCGTTGAGGAGTTGAGTGTTTCTCCCCATGTGATATCCAAGATATCCGAGGGTCACATCGACGAAACATGGGTCAAGATGCTGGCGGAGGTGGATAAACGGGCTCTTGCTTACAGGAAGAATACGGCTAGCCAGCAAAAGAGCAAAGCCTGGGCAGATCTCGGTCCTCTACTGGAAAAGCTGACAATGAAGGCCATTGAGCGGATTCGTGACTTCATTGTGGCTCAAATCAAGGCTCTGCGGTCTCCTCACATCAACGCCCAAATCATCCAACAACAGAACTTTCTCAAGTTCAAGGAGCTCTTCGCTTTCCTTTACAAGCATCACTCCAAGCTGGCCGAGGAAATCAGCCAGGCTTACATGAACACTATCAGGTGGTACTATGCGAATCAGTTCACTCGCTACCAAAAAGCACTGGAAAAACTCAGACTACACGTTATGGATAAGAATGATGTTCTTGGACACGAAGAAACATCAAGGAGAACAACAGTTCTCTCGGCGAATAAGCCTGTCGGACCGCCGCATGACGCCTTTAACCTGGGACGTCGTATTGATCTGCTGAAGACGAGCAGCCAGTCCGCCATCTCTTCTTACCTCGCTGAGGAAGATCAGACTACCCATTACCTCGAGGTTCCTTTCCGAAACTTCAATTTGGCATTAATCGATAACGCCACCGCTGAATACACCTTTCTGGCGGCATACTTCTCGCCACCATTGTCATTGGCGGCAGTATCACGGCAGTTCAACTACATATTTGAACCGACCTTCGCTCTGGGCCAGACGCTGACCAAAACACTGGTCAACGAAAGTTACGATGCATTGGGTTTGTTGTTATGCATTCGCATTAACCAGCACCTGGCGTTCGAGCTCCAGAGGCGCAAAATCCCCGCCGTCGACGGCTACATTAATATGACGACCATGCTACTGTGGCCTAGGCTGCAGGTCGTGATGGACAGTCACTGCGAGTCGGTGCGACAACTCACCAACTCCTTGCCCACGAAAACCAAGGCTGCGGACCAGAACAAGTTCTCTGCGGCGCCCCATCTCGTGACGCAGAGATTTGGCCAGATCTTGCAAGGTGTATTGGCACTCAGCGCCGAAGATGGAGACGATGAACCCGTGGTCACCAGCTTGCGACGACTGCGGTCAGAGGCCGAGGCTTTCCTCACGCGCTATAGTCAGTCCTTTGGTGACAAGCGAAAGCGCGAACGGTTTCTATACAACAACTACTCGTTGGTCTCTACGATCATTAGCGACGTGAGCGGGAAGTTGGCGTCAGAGCAGCAGCAGCATTTCGAGGAACTCAAAACGGCATTCCAAGAGGGTGCTTGAGATCATGGACATTCATATTTCTGCGTATGCATGGCGTCGGGTGCTCTTGTCGAATAGGATATCAAACGTGCGGTAGCCCTTTGACTACGGGGGGAACTAAATTTACATCTTGAAATACTGATTGAAGCGTCTGATGGCCCTCAGCCTCAAACTCATATCAACCTCGTCTAAATCTATCTGGAGACTGTATGTCCGCGTCGTACCAACGCCTTCTAGAAGTTGTACGACCAGGCTGTGCCGTTCGTCCACTTACTGACTAGGGCGGCCAGTTCGTTCACAGGACTGGGATTCCGACGCAGGTACACGGCTACTAGTCCAACGACGACTGCGAAGCCGGCAGCCGCAGCCCCCTTTCTGTACATCCACAGCGTCTTCATGATCTTCTGTCGCCGCTCCAAAGCCTTGAGCTCAGCCAGCTGTTTCTGGAAGTAAGAGTGCCCCTCGTCCATGGTCTGCTTCGCGCAGGCTTCAACAGAGCGTGCTGTCTTCAAGGAGCTCGCCTTGGATATCCTGCGCCACGCGGGCAAGGTCTCGGGGGGGTACTTCGTGTACAAGGCAGTCGTACTGCTGATTAATGCCTCCAAGTCCATTTTCTGAGGAACCTTGGACAGAATTAGGTGCAACATGGACGGGTCGTCCTCGTCATTTTCGAACAGCTCGTCTCGCCGGTTCAGGACGATTTGAGCGAACATGTAGACGCTGAACACCGGTTCACGGGTGAGGAGGATGTCGAACAGACGAGCTATGTCGCCGAACGTCTGGATATCGTGGGCGTACATCGTCAGCGTACCTGCCAGGGCGTAGAAGGGCTCGGTGCCGGAAAGGTGTCGCTTGAGCTTCGGATCTGCGGCGTTGAGAATGTCGGGAATCAGCCGCAGCTGAGCGACGGTCGGCTCCAGGTTGGTGAGCATGAAGTCGCGGATGCGGAGGACGGAGAGGCGCGAGACCAGACGGGCGCGCCATGGCGGGTCGAGGACTAGCAGAAACACCTGGCAGATGTCGTGGTAGCCCTGGAAGTAGCATAGGTATGGGTATCTTCGGAGGACCTCGGTTATCAGGTCGGATAGTTCGCTCTTGTTCTTCTCGAGTTCGGCGTCGGACTGGTCTGTGGCCTGCGTCAGTCGATCTCTCGCGGGAGAAAGAAAATACGACGGGGTTTCATACGGTTGGGATAGTAGATGAAGGCCCGGTTGACGTCAAGCTGGACTTGGTCCTCATCTCTATGGCGCGGTAGATGTTTCCATGAGTCCTTCTCTTCTATGCCGGTTGCAATAACGTCCTTGAACTCTTCGCTGTTTGAGAGTCCCAAGAGAATCGGCCCTGCAGACCAAATAAGCCGTGTTAGTCTACGACTTGCAGCGCAACAGGACTCGGTGATTGGAGCGGTTGCTACTCACAGACTTTCCGGCGTAAATCGTCGGTGAGAAAGCCGCCCGCGGTGCTAGCAAGGGCCTTGAGAGTCTCGATGTTGCGCCACTTGCAGGCTTCAAGGATATCGTCCGTCTTGGGCATTACATCATTGGTCGCGTCGTCGTTGGCAGAAACGGGCTTGGAGGGAGCCTTGGCTAGCTCGCCATCTAACAATTTGGTGGCCATGGCTCCGCTTTACCGATGAGCAACGTTGCGTTAGGACTTTTGGCGCGTCGTGTAGCAGTCGATCGAGGCTTGTCGTCCGGGGAACCGGCTGCACATCGTGTAGCAGCCAGCTCGACGGATGGCTTTGGACAGATGTCGCGTGGGCGTTCCCGCGTCCGGTCGGACAACAAAGGCCAGAACCAGGAGGCCCTCGGAAGATCGTCCAGAAACAAAACTCGTCTTCGGTTTGTCGGTTGAGGTTGAGATTGGTAAACCTGCTCGACCGGCGAGTAGTGACAGGTACCTAGCAACAGTTACAGAACCCGCAGGGCAAGCTGGGGCCAAAGCTGCCACAATGACGGAGTAACTCCACTATGATCTGCGTTACCACTGGACAGCCAGGTCCATGGATGCTCAGCGGTCCAGGCCCGGCGATCGGCGGGCCCAGGCGCACAAGCCACTTCCTTCATTTTCAAGGTCACCTTAGGTAAGCTTGCCCACGTTCCCTTACAATTACTGATCAGGGTGGAGATTCTCGTCCAACACCCACCACCCGTGAATGGCAGAGAGTGACGAACGATCGACTGACACTATGATTGCGCTGCAGCCAAAAGGCTGCGAGAAGAAGCCTGGCCGGCATCGGTCAAATTGCCCAACGCGTACCGTCCAGGCGCTGCGGGCTGCCATGCTCACGCGCCGCCGAGGCGTTGGTGCAACCCAAACTCAAGGCGACGTCTTCAGAAAACCCGACCCGGCGATTGTGTCGTTACAAATCCGCAATACAGCGCAAGTATAGTCAACCAGAATACGACTTTGTCATTTGTGATAGATCTGGCTGAAATGACTGGCATGATGCGGCCGCATCAAAGGCGCAGTCTCAGCTTACCTTTGCTTGCCAGTTGCTATTTAGGCTGGGATAGGCACCCTGACTGGCGTTTAGATCGCAAAATAAATGTAGAGCAGCTCACCGTTAGCTAACATGACTCCTCGAGAGCCGGCGGCCTACGTTCGTACGCTGATTCTTGGTGTTTCGACGGCAGTTGGACCATGATGACCAGCGCATCAAAAGCTGCGAGACACAACCTTTCGATCCTCGTACATAAAGCCCTTCCTGGCCCGATCGTGATATGAGAGGCGGCAGCAGGTATCCACAGGTTAAGCTACGCGCCGTCAAGGGAGGAAGTCAAGTGCTGCCATCGGCTTTATGGTCTTGGTCATGTTACGGCGAGACGGACATTGCTCCACTGGTTTGCTCGCTGTTGTTTGCCGGAGAAAACCAGGATTCCTGTCGGAAGTAACGCTGCTTTTTGATAAAGCTAGCTGGCTCAAGAGACATGTTCGTCGCAATGCATGGCCAGGGTCGGGGTCTGCCCGAGGGAACATCGTCGCTGGCCCTATCCATTCGCCTGTGCTGGTTACTGGGTCTCTGGCCATGAAGCAGGTAAGATGCTGTTGACATGGAACGCTTCAGCAGAGTGGTGGCACCAGCATTGCTCTCCTGCATCTTTTCCATTTTGTATGTACAGACTACAGCCACCCCAGCGGGATCATACGGGGCTTACTGCGACTTGGTTCTGCTGCGGCCTGCATGCTGCGGTGAAAAGGACAGGGTCAAGGTACTCATGAGGATCCTGAGACGACACAGATGGGTGTTTTCCCGGTGAACCTGCGTGAGACTCTGGACGAACTGTCGCTGTCTTCGCCGCCGTTGAGTATCAAAGATCCTGGTTGACGCAGGCAAAAGAAAATATCGCCGGCTGGACATCGGCGACATAGCTAGGGAGCTACTGGCGCCTACCGCACCGGCCACGACGAGCCCACGGCACCTTAAAGTGAACCACATGTTGACTAACGGGTTGGCTGCTTCTTCAGCAGCCGTCCGTGTCATTCAGTCCCTCCCGTTAACTTAGTTAATCCCGCCTAAGGTCAAAATAAACTGTATTTTGTATCGGTTCAGATACATCTGGGGCGTTCGGGTCTGCTGGTCGCCTGCCCGCCTGGGTCAAAGGTGCATGTTCTCTGCAAACCACCGTGCAGTTGAACATCTGTAGTCGCCGGGCGGGACCACAAAAGTGGCTTCCCGAAAAGGCCGGGGAGGCATATACTGCGGTATGTCTCGTTAGAGACGCACATCGTGAGGTGCTTGTGAAGTAGGCACCTTGTAGGTAATCAGAGCAATCCCGTCCGTTTGGCCAAGATGTGGACGGGTCGTGGCCGCAAGTCGTATGCCCTGGCCAGCTTGTTCGGATCCACCATGAAAGGCTGTAGGTACCTTACGATATGTACGAAGAGAAATTTTAAGCTGGCATTGCGACACTATTGCAGGGGATAACCGATGTTAGTAAAGTCGATACCTAAGGCAAGGTATGTTGGGCTAAGATGATTTCCTTAACAAAGTACTCGATCTCGGGTTGGTTGGGTAAAGTGCAAATGACGATGTTTGGACGGTAACTGGCAGCCATCAGCGTTGGACTCGCCTTAGTTGATGCTGAGGTGAGGTGATGCACACCAACTGCGACTGCTCTCAGAAACGTGGGGCCCCACCAAGCTAGACTCTTAAACCAACCTCTCCGCAGTCCCAATCCTCGGCTCGACTGCAACATTGTGCTGCTTGTCTAACTACCCTGCCCTACGTCTACACCAAGGCGCCCTCGCCGGTAGCCAGGGTTCTACTTGTCTTTCCCTCATACGGCCGATAGACGGATTTCTTACATTGCACAAGGTCAGAGACGCTCTTAGGCGGACTTTTCCCTGCAATTGGATACCCTCATATTGCGCCGCACACCAGGCTCGACTCACTCTTCCGACCCTGCACCTATCATTTCTCGCTACTCGCTGCATGGCAGCGCCTTTCTCATTCTCGTCGACCCGAAAGCTTTCCTTGGCCATGTCCCTAACATGATCTATTGAGATGGCCTTTCAGACGAACGTACTCCGAGACGGAGCTTGGGTTACCACAACTGTCGACCTCAACACAGTTCTGAAGGGCTCAACCGTCGCTGCCACGCCCGCCCCACCACCACTTCCTACTCCGCCGGATTGCGCTATCCTGACTAGGACTGTCATCGAGAGTCCCATTGCTCGTTGGGTCTTGCCTGCCCTCTTAAGGTCGGCGCATCACAACGATGTTGCTTTCGTGGGCGTAAGTACACTGCCTTCAGATGGGTTCCGCATGCCTGGCGGTACACCCTGGCTCGTGCCTAGCCCCAGTCAAGCCGGGTTCCATGACAATTTAGTAAGCTTTGATTGTTAACTGTTCTAGGACCGCTATGTAAAAATCTGTGAGTTGCGGAAAGATGGTCAGCTTCAAGAAGTCCTTCGAAAGAACGACTTCGGTTGCCGCATCCGCAATGCTTGTGTAATCGGGAACAAGTACGAGCGCTTTCGTGCCACTACCGATGATGCTGGCGTCGACCACATCAAGAGCGAAGATGAGGACGAGGACACCCAGATGGCTGACTTCACCTCCGGATCTAGCCCTAGCGGCTCTCACGGGCTCTTGCCTCCACACCTGTTGCTTCTAGTCCTCGAAACTGGTACCTTCGTCTTTCTCTTCATCCGGAGAGATGTCTACGGCAAGCTCGAATTCGTCGCTTCGCCATTCCACAACCCCGCGAAGAGAATGGGTCATCACTTGGGTTTCCATGTAGCTGTGGATCCAAGATCTCGATATTTTGCCGTCGCCGATGCCCAGAACCGATTCGTCGTGTACGAGCTTGAATCCATGGAGGTCATGAGTGAGCAATACATGCGCCAAAAGTTTATCAGTCCGATCAAGAAACATCACCACCGTGCGGTGCAGGGAACGATTCTCAAGATGGAATTTCTTTATCCTCGGCCGGAAGATCAGCACCATATCATTCTTCTTATCATTCTCGCCAAACGCGATAAAAAGGGCGATAAATCAAAGATGGTTATCTACGAGTGGGAACGTGGGAATAATCTAGGCGAGGTGTTCGCTGAAGAAAAGCGCGGTTACAGCATACGGCCGGAGCATCGCATGCCCCTGTTAGTGATACCGTTGACAGTCAGAAGTTCTTTCCTAGTGGTGTCCGAAAATGCTTTCGGGATCTGCAAGGATCCTTTGCAAGGACTTCTTGACATTGAAGACCACTGCCCTTTTGATCCGAAAGACCACCCTACAACCCGCTTCCATCATGGGATCGGGCCGCCTCTCTGGACAGCCTGGGATAGACCCGTACGAAGACGGGGCTACTACGATACGAACGATCACATTTACCTTGCTCGAGAGGACGGTGTCATTGTGTTCTTCGAATTCAACTCGAAAGATATTTTGGGGGTGTCCATGAACGTCGGGGACTGCGACTGTAACATATCTAGCGCCTTTACTACAATGTACGACGCGTACTCCGACTTTGCTATAGTCGCTGGAGAATCTGGCCCAGGGTTGGTCTTCCAGGTACTTCTCCCATTTGCTATCTCTGGCGCAGGCGTAACGAGTAACGACTAACGACTGGCAACAGCTCAAGCCTCGACAAAGCATAGTTCAATTGGGGCCCATTCCTAATTGGGCGAGTGCTGTTGACTTCACAACCACAGATCAGTTCTCCTCTTGGAATCCCTCGAACGGACACAAGGGCAAACCAATCGTTCCCTGGAGGCAACGAACAGCAGATCATATATCAACCCCCGATAAGGTGCTTTGCGCGTCTGGAAACGAACCCCAAGGAAGCATCACTGAGTTACGCCACGGACTTCCCGCAAATATCATTTCATATTTCGAGACACTTCCCACGAAGAGAGCTTGGGTTTTTCGCACGTCAGATGCAAACTGGCCGTACCAAATGCTCCTAACAAGTCCTGGAACGTCTGATGTTTTGCGAGTATCAAGCGATCTGTCGCAGGCGGAAATGGCCGAGACAAATGCAACTCAGCTAGACACTATGTCTAGGACGCTGGCAGCAGAACAGAGTCGTGACGGTACCATCACGCAAGTTTCCGAGCAGTGTTTGACTATCGTAAGGTCTGATCAAAGGTAAGTCTAGGCCTCGCTATGCGATTGAACTTTGGTTTGTTCATTTCGCTGAAGTCACAAACCTAATGTTGTTCGCAGTGTAACATTGTTTGCGTTTGCCGCCTTCCGGGGCCTCAATAGCGCGATTGAGCATGCGGCTATTAGGGGAAACTATGTTTGTGTATCAGGATTCTCCGAGTCCGGGTTTCAAATATATGTATTCCGCGTCGACAACTCTGAGTTGTCCCCACCGGATACTCTCACGGTTGATGGCGAAGTTACTTGTCTCTCATTTTGCTGCATAGGTGGATCAGAGTGCATACTCGTTGGGTTGTGGCTAGAGAACAGTTCGCATCTAGCGATATATCCTGTCGATGGGCCAGAAACAGCCCCAATCCTGATTCGCCTTGATACTGGTACGTCAAATAATTTGCAAAGCAAAGGCACTAGTGCTGACAGATGTTGCAACAGAGGAGGAGGGATCGGTTGCGAATCAGGGGGACGCGATGGACATTGCACCTTCGGTGGAACTCATCACCAGTATTGGGGTTGTTACTGAAACAACCGAAAAGACAAGTGTTGTTCTCGGAAGTCGAAGCGGCCACTTGATAACGTTGCAACTAAACGGCACTGGCCCCTATGATCGGATTATGAGGAGAGAGAGAGTCGGCACCGTTGCAGCTGAAGTCTTCCCCATTGACTCAACCTATCTTCCCGGGGCAATTATGGTCTGCTGCAACGACGCTTTGCTGCTTTTGCGAGATTTCGAGGTCAAGCGACCTGGGCGTTTTGCGACGAGACATCGCGTGTGGATAACCGACCTGAAAGATCCTGCTACAGCATCAGCGCCCGTTATTTCGGCCACGAGCATGCCAATCGATCAAAGCATTGGCAACCGCATGCCACTAGTCCTTCTCTCCGGGGATCACATCTCGTTCACGGAGCTGTACCTACAAGATGGGCCGGTTCCCAGGCGCCTACCGCTGCAGACAGGGACACCTTTGAAGGTACTCTATTCCAAGACACTGCAATGCCTAGTTATTGCGCTGCAAGTTGGAGATCAGCCGAACATCATGTTTATGGACCAAGAAACGGGAGAAAACCTGTCATATCCTCTGGACAGAAATTCCGGCAATCCGACGACATTCATCAACGGCATGGGAGGTCATGGGGACAGAATCCTCGGGATTTTCGAATGGCTGTACACTCAAGCCAGTATGACATTTCACTACCTAATCATCACAACAAGAGGCGGACGGCTTGTTCTGGTTTCCGCAACCAAAGAGGACTACCGAGACTCCGAAGATAACAGACGAAGAAGGATACGTTTTGTAACCAGGTACAAAACAAAAGAAGCGGCGCCAATATGCTCAGTGGTCGGGGATGATCAAGGACTTGTTTACTGCGCCGGCAATACCCTATGCTGGGACGTACTCGACACGACGGAAAAGAAGCTGGTTCGAAAGAAGACATACGAACTGAACTCGCCTGCTCTTTCACTGCGCATAGTGAATGACAAGGTGTGCGCGCTGACTTTGAGCGACTCTCTGGTTATCATAGACCACAAGTCGGATCATAAAAGTGACGAAATGGAGCTCATCCATATGGACGAGACCACACGGAAATCGAACCACTTTTTTGATATTGGAGATTCGGTTGATGGGTCGCCGGCATGGCCCGTGACCATACTCTGCGGTATGAACCATGATTTCGCCGCAGTCTGGACTCCATGGCAACAACGGGATGCAGAATTGGTACTCGTCGCTGAGGGCTCGCTCCCGGCTAGCGTCAGAAAGCTCGGGCGTGGCCATGTTCGGCCTGACTGGCTGGCAACGGAGCATGCCCCGCGATATGGAAGCATACCTAGTACGGTGGACGGTGCTGAGATAGTAGGGATGTCGTTGGATGGCTCGGTGATTCACTTCAGTCTGCTCAATATGCACGCCTGGCGCTTTCTGCGATTCGTGCAGAATCTCGCGATGAGGAGCCGACTTCTCTTTCCTTACAGCTACGATGTTTCAATCTTGGACGACGAGGAATACGACGCAGAAGTAAGGGATTCGCCCAAGTCTATGATGCACATAGATGGAGACTTGCTGCAGCGCTGCGTCGAAAAAGAAGCCTTGCAGACGATTATTTCTGGAGACAGCAACATTGATCTCCTGCGGGAGTACTTGGACTACCTGGATGACGGAGAATGGACGGCATCTTTCCAGGACGCCGCTGACGTTTCGAAGTATTTCGATCTGGCTTACGACGTGCTGGACTACTATCTGACTCCAGTTCTGTAAGTATGTGAAGGGCGTTTGCTTTTCCTTAGTTGCTACCTCTGAATCCACAATCTAGGGGCATTCGACGAGTTGCGGGGGGAAGAGGGGGCGGGAGGGGCGGGGTATACTGTTAGTTGCTGCTTGGGATGAGCTACCTGCGAGTCAAAAAAAGACCAGGAGATCACTTGGGAAAAGGGGCTGCCTCAGCTTCTCTCTCATTGCCATGGCAACTTCGGCTTAGGTCTTTCTGCTTGAAACGCTGTATCGCGACGTATACCTGAGATCAAGCAGACTTTGTCAAACGCCGCGCAAATGTGCGTGCGGCGGTGCAGTGGCTGGGCGGTCGGTTTCGCCTCACAAGGTGGTTTTGCCCTATTTTTATTTTGTAGCATCGACTACTTGTTGAGACAGTCAAAGTACCTCGCCAAGCAGCTTTAGGATTTACAACTGGTCACTGCCAGAGCTGTCATAGTCATTAGCTACAAATGCAAGCAAGAGTCATAGATGAAGGGTCATAGATGAAGAGTCATCTATGAATCATCAGAGAACTTGCGCCTTCAAAGTTCTCATCTCGCCAGGCAGGCAGCCGAGTGACTTGCAGTTCGGTGCGGGTATCTATAGAAGTGACGGGCGGCTTGCTGACACCCTGTAACAGTAACGCTGCGGCACCACTGTCTTCGTCCCGTACCTAAGAACTGAACTTTGTGCCCCGCAGCGAATCTTGCCTCCTGGTCTTCTCCATTCACTGAACGTGCCTTGACAGATCATCCCACAGCTTTCCTTTCTTTCTCTCTACGTTGGAAAATAAATTCATCGTCCGTATTATGTCTTGTTGGACTCGATACAGTCGGTTTCATCGCACCAAGCAGTCGGTTTTTGTTGCCACATAAACCTCATTCAG
>JAOQIF010000822.1:0-39193 GCA_026260285.1 Colletotrichum sansevieriae | reverse complement strand
ATAAATAGTTTATAAATTTTATATTAACTATTGCAAACTAATAGTTTATACTAAATATACCTTACTTTCAATAGGATCCTTAAGATTGATTTATAACTACTACCTATAGTTATTTATATATGGGTAGGCTACCCATGGGTAGGTGTCGGAATAACTGTCCTGCGCAGGTAATAGTACCAGAAAGATAGGGTTCTTCTGTAATACTGCAGTTATTCGTGTTCTCTATCTATCGTAGGTTTGGTGGTTATGACGGCTATATAGGCAGTCCTTGTATATAGGGTCCTGGCCCTCCTATTGGTTGAATCGGTGCAATAGGTAGGTCCGAACGGCCTAACGTGGCGCTAGTCGGGTTAGTAACGAACTGCTAACTAGGCTTCTAATACTAGCAGTCTTTTATTACTACTAGCCCCTACCCTATAATAGCCTATATTCGTCGAAATAACTACTAAATAGCAACTACTTATAAAAGGGCCCTAAATAGCCTAATAACCGCAGTTTTCGCACGTTTTATCGTTATCCCCTGATATACTATATATCCCTGGTTTTATTATACGCAGGGCCCCGGCTACAGGCCGGGGTCCTAGCTACTATCGAACGACCTACCCCTCTATCCGTATTATCGCCTTATTATTATTAATAAGCCGTTAGAGGGCTTTATTTAGCGTTAACTTCATAAGTCCGTTAGCCGGGTTATTATTACTATAGATCTAGCGGATCTCCGCAATCTCATAGCGCTCGTACGACTACTATAGCGCTATTATATTAATTATAAGGCGCTTTTCTTTCGTTATACCTAGCTTAACGAGGTACTTATATAGCGAATACGAGTTAGTATAAATAATAGTTAATATCGATAGTAGATCTAGTCGATCGGAGACCTTTTAGAGGGTTATTATAATTGCATAAGCTATATCGACGCTAGCGACTATGCTATAGATCTCCGAGGCTAGTATGCTGCGGGTAATGCGTTTTAACTTCGTTAAGCTATAATAGATAACGTTACTATTAATTTCGAACGTATTAATAGCCTTATTATTATTAGCCTCGTTAGCTAGTATAATAATAAAACCTAGTTATAATAATAGGTTGTTATTATTAGCAAAAGATCTATTAATAAAGATAAATAGTTTTATAATAGCGAGGTTAAGCGGGATAAAACTAAGGCCTCTATCGAGGGATTATAACTACTAGAGTACTCGCTAGTTAAGGATTCTAATATCGTTAACTATAGGGTTTTGCTATTATATAGCGACGGATAGGTTAAAACAGGCCTCGGGTTAGCAAATTAATATAATATACGCGCTATAGGCGCGTTATTTAATGTATTGCTGCTTTCGGACGGCTTTATCAGCAGAGGGGTTAATAGGGTGTAACTTAAGCCCTTAGTCCTTTTAGCAGAGGGTGAGGGTATTGCTATTATTAATCGTCACGATCCTACTATTAAATATAAGGGGGTTATTAATAGCAAGGGTCTGCTTAGGTTTAGCTAAAACGCTAGCTTTAGTTAATTTAGCCTCCTTAAGGGCGGAAAACATATTATTTAATAGGCCTAACGTATCGTTAGTTTGCATACCTATAATAGCAAAAGATAGGTTATTTTCTATTAATATAAGCAGGCAGGGGTTAAATAACGAAGTCTCTATCTCAAGCCTCTCTTTATAGTAGTAGCTATATATAGCCTACTAATAGGTACTAGCCTTAGCAATACTATAGAGGGGTTTTATAACCTCTATAATAGTATTATTAGGGTATTTATACCATATTTAAGCAGGGATTTCAGCGAGGATAGGGCGGATAAGATAGGTAGCAGACTAGATATAGGCTTAGGTAATATTACAGATCTAAAGGGTCTTGCTATTAGCTAATAATAACGGGGCGATAGTAAGGATTAGCTATTAACTAGCTCTTTAGATTATAAGGGCCTAGGTTAAAATAGCCTCTTTATTATTATTAGTATAGCTCTAAATAACGAGTCTCGACTTCTCATAGGGCTAGGTTATCTTATCCTTAACCTTATTAATAATATAGGAGCGGAAAATCCGGATCCTGCTATAGCGGGCAGGGTCATACCTAATAAAGTTAAATACGCCTCGTTTAATAAGGGATTCGATCTCTTATTAGGTTAACTGCTCAAAAGGCTCTCTAGGGTTTATAATTATGCTATTATTATATAACTTAATAGCGAGGTCGTGGTTAGATTGCTCTTTAGTAGATAGGAAGGCCTTATTAGTAGTAGTAATATCCCTTTTAGCGAGGAGTATAATTAAAGTTAGACCCAGCGCTAGGTTACAGCGGGGCTAGCCTCAGCGCTATAGTAGGGCGGGAGCTACGTCGTTAGTAATAATAATAGTATTATAGACTTCCTCAGTTGCCCTATAGGGGGTTGCGGTCCTGTTGTTATTGCTATCGGGTTTTATTAGCAGGTTAGTTAACTAGTAGTAAGGTTTAATAATAGTCAACTAGAAGGATTTTAGCCTATTAGGTAGTTAAACTACGTATTTATAGCTATTATTAGAGATAAGCTAGTAAGGGCCCTTCTAGCCGTCTTTTTTGCACTATACTCTAACCTCCGACTAGAGAGGTAGGCTTAACGTGGGCTTAGTTATAGGGCTATTTCAGGCTATAATAGCCTTATTAACCTAATAATTAGCATAGAGTTAGCAGATCTTATTAGTAGCCTTCTATATAGCTTAGGCGTGTTGTGTAATTAATAGCGAGGGTGCTAAATCGTCTATTAGGTGCGGGTAGGCTCTAAATACTAGTAGGGTTAGTACGAGGCCGTTAGGCCTAGCGATATTATTAATAGCTTTTATAGCTATTTAAAGGGCGACGTCGGGGTTAGTAGAGGGATCTTCTGCCTGGATAATCTTATAAGCCCGGCGTAATAGCTTATAGTATTATTTAACCTTCCTAATGCTATTATAAGCCTCAACTAGGACCTCTTTTATAGAGATCGCTATCTTTTGCATAGATTAGCGAAATTTAGTAGATCGAAAGGAGGTATTAGTATTAGTAACTATCTAGTTAGGTAGGCCCTAGTATATATCGATCTAGTAGAGCTAAAGGGTCTACTATATAGTTTTAGTAGAGATATCCTTTATAAAGCGTGCTATATTAAATATAATAGCTATATCAATAATATAGAGGGCAGGGTAGTTCCTATTGAGATATATAATATTAATAACGACCTCGTAGTTAAAATTATAGTTATCTTTTATTATAAACGTAAACCGATAGGGGCTGCTGCTATAGAGTTAGTAGTAGTAGCAAAACTTTATTAACTTATTAATAATATCGATATTAACGGGATAGCTAGCGCGCTAGAGGACTTTATAGAGTCGTTAGATAGATAAGTAGCTAAAACGATAGTAGATATAGCATAATTCGATATTAGTGAGGTTATAACTCACGATAGCCTCTTCCGGGTTAGTCATAAACCATAGGTAGCCCCATAGTTATATAACCGGGGTTATGAGGTCGTTACGAACGAGTTAGTTAGTAATATTATTAATTCTTATGCTAAGTCGGTCTATATTATAAAGGGATAATAAGAAGGGGGTATTCGTTAGCATTACGTAGAAGGTTATGTCGCTAAAAGGAGTTATAATAACTATTATTCCGAGGGATTCGATAGGGTTAGCGCTACTAAAGCGGATCGAGGCTGCCCTAGCTATAGAGGGGTTAAGTTAGTAGTTAACCCTCTTTTATAGGGCTAGAAACTACGGGTAACCCCTGGTTAAATATCGGGCTGCGCTAGAGTTGGGGATAATCCCTCTGAACGTAGTTAATAAGTAATAGTTAGTAATATATACCGCGACGGGGTTATTATTTTTATTAACTAACGCATTATAAGAGGGTTTAACGCGGTTAATTGCATAGAGGGTCGACTAGTTAGCTAAACGAGTTATCACGTTACTACTATTAACTATAGTAGGTTAGTTGAAACAGGTAGTAATCAGGAAGGCCTCGTTAGTACTATTAACCTTATTACTATTATTATTAATAGATAACGACTAGTAAAAGAGGGTAATAGGGTTATTAATAACGGAGGGGTTAGCTGCAGTAGCCGCGAGGTCTTCGATACCCTTATACCACGCTAAAAACTAGTGATATTCAGCGGGGTTAGCGTTATTTTAGATATATTAGCTGCTCTTAAACTTGCTATAGGCCTTATAGCGATCGTCGTTAGTATATTTCGTCTACTATTAGCTAGGTTTGCTGCAAATATAGCACTTTTTAGCTCTTGCTGCGTTATTAAGGCTATTACTAGCTATACGGGGCCTAAAACGATTCTTTTAGCTATTACTATAGTAGGTATAGTCGGTCTAATAGACCCCAGCCCTATCGTTATTTTCAGCGATATATTACGCTATAGGCCGGGTTATTATTAAAATAGCTAAATATAACTAGCTAAGGACCCCTTCTATTAACTCAGCAGGGTTAAAGAGGTAAAAATAGCACTCTTTAACCCCTTAGCAGGTATTAATAATATAGTCCTATAGGATAAGATCGGAGTAGTAGGCTAGCAGTAAGGCTCGTTAGACCTTAGTCACATAGTTAATAAGGATCTCTAAGCACTCTATCCTCGTTTTAGAGGGGTTATTATAGATAACCTAGGTTAATATAGCCTAGTACTACTCCGTTAGGTAGGCCTAGCGGGTATTATAGGATTCGAAGTAGTTGCGGAGTTTCTTAACTATAGCTAGGAGGCTTAACTAGGCGCTGCTAAGTTAGTTAAAATAGTAATCGCAGGCTTAGCCTTTTAGTATAAGGGGGAGGGTGCTAGCAGCCTGCAATTACTAGATCCTAACCTTCTTATAGATATCCCGAAAGATAGTTAATTTTACCTCTAAGACGTTATATTTAGCGCTGCTATACTTCATATTATTAGCATAAAGCTTAGCTAGATCTATTAACTGCTTTAGCATAGCTAGGAGGCTATTATAGCCTATATCCTAGTTATTATTAACTACGCTATTTCCGCTAATAGGCGTGGTTTTTACTAGCGCTATCGTAGGAGGGGCCTATAGCTGCAGGGTTTTTGGTTTAGCATAGAAGTCATAGGTATTGCTAGCTTAGGCGAGGCTCTCGTTAGGCCTCGTGAGATAGGGCAGGCATATAAGCATAATAGGTACTAATATCTCGCAAATAAATATCAGGTTATTAATAAGATATTATAAGAAGTTATCTATATAGGTATTTAACTAGGCTTAGCTCTAGTAATAGAACTTAGGTCTAGTTATAGCCTTAATAAGCCTAATAGAGATTATTCTAGCTACTAGGTTAATTTATACTCTATAGCTAACGATATAGTTTTTAAGGGCCTTCCTAAGCTTCTAGTTAGTTTTGCTAAATAGGTTAGCAGTCTAGCTAATAAAGTTATATAAAAACTCGCACTAGAAAGCTTAGCTAGTATTCTTATCGATCTTATAGACCTCAAGTTAATAGCCTATCTATATATTTACCTATTTAATAGATATATTAGGAATATTATCGCTCTCCTTATCGATCTCAAAGACCTTGCCCTATAGGTCGGGCTAGATAATACCCTTAAGCTAGGTAGGGATAGGGATATTACTAGAGATAGATCCTTAGATAGATCTATTATAAGTAGTAGGAGGAGGAGGGGGGTTGCTACCCGGCTTAGTAGTTAGGGTAGCTATTGTGAATAGAGTGGTAGAGGTAGGGGGTATAGTATGCGTTATTTTTCGCAATATTATAGCTTTTTCGCATCGAGGTTATTATATATAGGTATAAAGCAGCCTGGACGTTATCGCTATAGTTATTTACTTAACTAGTTGTTATATATAGGCGTAAAGCAGCCTGGACGTTATTAAATAGTTATTATAATAGCCTATAATAGTCGTTTTAATCCCTCTGCTAGTAGTAGTAATATTAATAGCAGAGACGTCTCTTCTACTATAGGTAGTAATAAACCTTATTAATCTATAGTAACTCGAGTAGTTATAATAGTTAAGTTAACTACTAATTAGTATCGGAATAACTATCCTACGCAGGTAATAGTACTAGAAAGATAGGGTTCTTTTATAATACTATAGTTATTCGTATTCTCTATCTATCGTAGGTTTAGTAGTTATAATAGCTATATAGGTAGTCCTTGCGTATAGGGTCCTGGCCCTCCTATTGGTTGAATCGGCGCAATAGGTAGGTCCGAACGGCCCGACGTGGCGCCGGTCGGGTCGGCGATGAACCGCCGACTGGGCTTCCAACAGTAGGTTAACCCATGGGCTGCGTTACCCATGGGCTTTTAATGTGGGCCAGACCCATGGGTAATTTGGGTACCCGTAGAGTACCCGTGGGTGATTTTGGGTACTACCCATTTGGGTACCCATGGGCTTTTTGCATCACTGCATGTTGCTTATGATACGGATCCATGGAAAGTGCTGAAACGTACTGACACCTTCCGAGGCCACAGAAAAAGCCTCGAGGAACCTGGAGCTGAGACCGTCCGGTTGTTCGTTCATCATGCCACCACTATCAGCGAAGCAAAATTCCATGATGATGTTGGTCGTCAATAACCTTTCGACGCGATGATTAGTCGATCAGGACTCGGAGGTGTCAAACAGGGGAAATGCGTACCGAAATGCGTCATAAACGTCAATCTCCTGCTTCTCGCGAAGACGATCAATCTTGGCTTCCAAAAGTCGAAGTCGCTCCATACCAGACCTTCCAACTTCAAGACGCCTGCGCGGGAGAAAAGTGGATTCAGCATGCGGCGTCGCTCCTTGTGCCTGGTCTCGTCGACCTCGGTGAACACTGTCGGAGACATGGCATTGAATCCAAGGTAAAATGGCTCATGCTTTAGGAAAGGACTTGACTGCTTGTAAATGACTTTGTAGAGGCTCGTATCGTCAATGTGAAGCTCGTTCGGTGCGATGCGGATGGCCCTGGATTCTGTGCTCGGTGTTAGCTGTTGGTCCGTCCGTCCCCCTTCATTAGAATAAGTAAGAATAAGAAGGAACGACGATGCCGGCCGATCTGCTGTGAACCTATGGTAATGCTGATGAAGTTGCTCATATGTTTGTTCTGGGTATGTGGACTTTGTTTGACGGTACAGCCACTTGCCCGATTTCGCGGCTTCTCTCGGTCCAGGGAAATGACGCAGAGGATACAGGCTTCGGAGGTACTTAAAGACTTCAAAGCAGAGGAAAGTCGCAATAGCCCAGATGACTACGCCAGACGGAGAGGATCCATTCAGCAGCTGGTGTGGCCAGGCAATGGCTGTGATGTTGTGGCTCTCCATGTTGCTGCGAGCTGGTGAAGCAAGCGAATGAAGATGATGCACCAGGTTATGGAGTAATGCGCGCGCAGTTCGACCATCTTTATATATCCTCCAAGACGAATACGGGTCTCAGACAGATCTCCAGCACCATTTGCGAAACCTATCTAGTAGCAAAGAAGTCTGTCGAATTGAGGAGCCGACATGCCGACGCTAAATTGAGGAGCCGATGCTGGTGATGCCGAAGTGGAGACACTTCGGCTCCTCGAATTGTGGGGCATCAGTCCGAATGGCCGGCCGGCTAATAATGGAGGACGATTTGCTAATTAATTGGCAAATACTTGGTCCAAAGAACCACAATGGTTTCCTGCCTTGAAGTGGGTAGTTGTAGTTACTGCAGTGTTTCAGGAGTCCACACTGCACCTAAGATTTAGACATGCGATAAGAGACAGATCGGGGTTACTCCAGGCTTGGTGCTGCCCCATTGGCAGTGACAGGCTCCAGCTATGTACAGCCGTTGGTATCCAGTCAAAGCCACTATCATGCACCCTGGAAAGTCTGTTTTTGGAGTTTATACTTGTATTGAACATTTATTTACGACAATCACCTCCCCTTCCTATTAATGTCTATGCCTCAACGCCCAGAGTAACAACTTCCCTCCTATATACTTTCTCTTAGCATATACTATTAGTACGGGCTACCTATTACCTACTATTTCATTAATAAGGCTAAAACTTATAATACTTCTAACATACTAGATATAGCTAAAGCTATATTTATACTAGGCTATAGTAGCTTACTACTATTATTATTACTATCTTAAGTAATATTTAAAACTATTTAACCTATTTATTTTAAGATTAAGATTACTACTAGCCCTCTTATAATACTATATTAACTAGTTTAGAGGTCTCTAATAAAAAAGAGAGTATATAAAGTATATAGGTATAAGGATTCCTTACTTACTATACCTAGTATTAGGGGAGCCCTATAAACTATATACTCCTTATTGTCACGGCGCTGGGCTGCACCTACCTGAATTTTGGGTCACGTGACCGCTGAGTTATGTGATCTCTAGGCGAGCCTTTAGCCTTCTAGGGCTGCGCTAGCCTATAGATAGACTTTTCCCTTCTTTAATATAGAATCTACTTAATATAATATAATTAAAATATATTAACCTTTACTTATTTGCTATTTATAATACTATTCTATATTTACCTATTAACTCTCTAGAGATAGAAGCATAATATCTTAATTAACTATTATTACTCCTACTCTATTAATTAATTAATATAAGTATAATACCTAACTAAGCGCCAAGCTAACTAATTTAAATTTAATTAATACCCCCCCTCTACCTTATAATAATATACTAAATAAGACCTAACTAGCTAGTTATAGTTACAAGGCTATAATAGCGCTTAAACTTAATATTAGAAGGCTCTTAGAGCCTTATATTAAGGCCTTTTAATACTACTATACTACGCTACCTAACTATAATACCCCTCCATATAAGGACCTAAAGGTTTTTAACCTAAATAAGCCTATATAAGAGCAGCATATTAAAAGCCTATTTATAGATCTTAAGATAAATAGATATAAGAGCTTAGCCTAGAGTATTATTACTAAACTATAGAAGTTCTCTAACCTTCTTCTTATTAATTATAATAACCTAGGTAAAAGCTAGAAGATTACTCTTACTCTTAATAATATAATATAGTTACGTTAGAATAACCCTAACTTAACTCTTACTTAGATCTAAGACTAGCGTATAAAGAGAGCTACTTAAGGTATTAAATCCTAAGCTCTTTATACAAGATATATTATTATAAGTAATAACCTCTATATACTTAATAATACTACCCTCTACTTAGAATATAATAATTAGAAGCTCTAGGAGTATTTAAATAATACCTATATTACTAGTAATAATATTAAATAATCTGCTATACTTAAGCGCTATTAAGAAGAATATAACTAGGCTTAATATAATACTATTACTATAGCAGAGGAGAGAAATAAAATAAGGGATATTAATAAAGCCTTGCTCTAGTAGTTTAAATATAATATAACTACTACTCCTCCCCTAGTAAACCCTCTCTTTAGTAATTATAATATAGCGCTTTAAGCAATCCTTAACTAAATATTATACCTTAAGAGTTAGATCTACTCTAGCTTACCCTTATTAACTATTAGTAGTAATAATACCTAGACTACTAAGATACCTAAAGTCCCTATCTTTATAAGTATTAAGAGTACTAATCCTAAGTACTTAAAGTTTAATATCTAGCTTTTTATATTAAAATATACCTTAATAATAGAGAGTATTATAATAAGTTCTAATACTTTAAGTATTTACTATCACGCTTTAGAGGAACTACTTATAATATCTTATCCCCTCTCCTCTTAGGTAACCTACCTTAAATCTCTATAGTAGAATAGCTTATTAATAAGCTAAAAGGTATCTTTATTAACCTAGTTTAATATAATAAGACTTAAATAAAGCTTAATATCCTTACTATTTTATTTAAAAATATTTAGATTAAGTAAGCTATATTTATTAAACTTGCTTATAAAGCTAAGCTCCTAGAGTCTTAGTAGCGCTAGAAGTTCTATAAGAAACTACCTACCTCTCTTTAGAACTAGTACTCTATTTATTATATAAATAGCACCCTTAACTTCTAGGACTATACTACTTAGGTCTATACTATAGCCTATATTATAACGCCTTCTAATAACTACCTAGCTAATTAAACTACTATACGAGGCTCTACTCTAGTAGCCCGCGCTAAACCTTCTAGTAGAGGAAACCCCTATATATAAGCTTATAATAAGTAGGATTAAATCCCTAAGGCTTTATATAAGAAGCTCTATAACTAGGGCGCTTATTTTATTTACAGTAATACTAGCTATATCTTATAGGATTACTCTTATAAGAGGGCTAGAGCTACTATAAGTATTACTAAGCTTACTAAGGCTATTATTAATAACCTAGAGCTAGTAGAAAATTAGAGCCCCTAGTAAAAGCAGACTCCCTACTAGGGGAGGACTAAAGAGATTAGTAATTAGTAGTAATATCTATTAACTTATAATAACTAATTAGTAATAGATTACTAGAGAAAGAGTTAGTTCTAGTTTATAATAGATATAGTATTTACTTTAGAGCCCTTCTTAATACTAGAGCAAATAGCTATGCTTTTATAAATATCTATATAACCCCCTTATTAAGGGATTTTTACTATACTAAGTATAATACGTTATAGCACCTTATCCTAGCTACTAGATTTAATAGAGAGCTATTAGATACTATAACTAAGGTATAGACTACTTATATATAAGTAGACTACTTAGAATTAATATAAATACCCCTCTTCTAACTTAATATAGGGAGGTATAACCTTATTCTTAGCTACTTATAGTTTAATTACTATAATATTAGTATGGATATATGCTATTACCGCTTATACTAGCCTAATAATACCCCTATAACCTGAGAGCTCCCTAGAATAATTATATAAGATACTAAAAACCTCCTCTAACTTATTAAAATAAATATTAAGTATTAACTTAATATAGAATACTATTAAGCTATATTTAAAGCTAACGAATAGCTGTATAATACTTAAAAAGCTATAGGAAATAAGATAAGGACCCCTATAAAGATCCTATAGCAAGGCTATATACCTAAGGACTTAGGATACAATAATAACTTATAGAAGATAGATATAGCGTTAAAGGGCGTATTAATAATTAACTAGACCTAGTAAGCGCTATACTAGAAGCTTAGACCCCTTACTCCTAAAGCCAAATAAGTAAAGAAAGACCTTAATATAGTATTCATTAGTATCATAGGGTTTAAAAGGAACATAAAGTATATTAATATTAAACTAGGCTCTATATTACTATATACGCTTAACCTAATAATTACTAATAAATAGGAAGTAAAAGAGAAAGGTATAAGCTCCCTAGGGGTTAATAAAGCTAAGAATGAATATCTAATTAATAAGAGACTCTCCTTATACCTCTAGGATTAGAGAGATTACTTTAGTAAAATACTAATAATATATTACCTCCTTATTACCCTTATAACTACTAAATTAAACTTAAGCTAGGTATAAAGGAGTAGTTAACTTTCTACTTATTATATAAGTAATTACTACTAAAACTTAAGGCTACCTAATAATACCTCCTTAAGAACCTAAAAAAGGGCTTTATAGCACTAGGTAATACCCTATTTATGTCCTTTATATTATTGATTTAGAAAGCTAATAGCTACTTATAGTTATCTATTAACTTCTAAAAGCTAAATAAATGTACTAAGAAGAACTAATACTTATTATCTCTAATTAATGAAATACTAAGCTAAATCAGCTAAGCTAAGGTATTTATAAAGATTAATATCTACTAGGCGTTCTATTAAATTTATATCTATTTTAACTCAGAAGACTTAATAATATTCTATATCTAATATAGCTCCTATAAGTATAAAGTTCTACCTTTTAGGCTCTATAATAAGCTAGCTATATACTAATAGTATATAAATAATACCCTTATAGAATACCTAGATAATTTCTATATAGTATATATAGATAATATCCTAATATACTCAGAGGACCCCCTTTAGCATAAGGACTATATTAAGAAGGTCCTTAACTAGCTATGCTAAGCAGGGATTTAGGCTAATATTAAGAAGTATAAATTTAGTATAACTATAACACGCTACCTAGGGTTTATTATTACTACTAAAGGGATTAGCTCTAACCTTAAGAAGGTCTCTATAATAAAAAACTAGTAACTACTAACTATAGTATATAATATCTAGTCCTTCCTAGGGTTTTATAACTTCTATTAATAATTTATTAAGGATTTTAAGAAGATTACTTAGCTACTTACTAAGCTTACAGCTAAAAGCGCCTAGTTTAACTTTAATAATAACTATATAATAATATTTATAATACTAGAAGAGGCCCTAATATTAACCCCTATCCTATACTACTAGATATAAAGGTATTAGGGGCTAAGGGCCACGGTTAGGTCAAACTGATAGTAGAAGCACCCAAAAGGTAGATATAGTATTACTATGCTACTTTTTCTTACTTCTTCTGTGATCCTTCTTTTCAGCCTTTAGCAAGTACTTGCTAAGTCCTTGCTATAGAGGGTTCTATACCCTAGACCTATAGGCCTCTCTATTCTTTTAGCTTATACTAGCTGAGGTATCCCTAGCTTCTCTAGCCTAGGTATCTAGTTCCTTATAATTATCCCTCTTCTAATTATAGTAGTCCCTACTACAAGGTCGGGTATTATAGGTTAGCCCTCTATTATTATCCATCTTAGTTATCTAGGGTAAGCCCTAGGTCCTTTATTATTATTACTATTATCTAGCATAATAGTAGTTTGCTATATATTTGCTAAAGGATAATAAAGCCTTTAGAGTTATAGATATAGTAGCTAAGCCTATAGTCTTATTCCTTATAGTTCCTCTCCTTTTGAGCCCCCTCTATACCCTCTATCTAGGGTTGCTTTAAAGGGATCTTATTATTTTCTTTTAAAAGAGAATAGTTATCCTTATAGTAATAGATTTATTCTCTAGCTAATTGCCTTTTATCTAGCGAGCACTCTCTTATATTATACCCTTATAATAACTTCGTTTTTTATCCTATTATCACTCTTCTAAATAGGCATATTATAAGGCTATTAAGTATGTTAGATATTAATTACTATTATAAATTCACTATATCTACCTCTTAGTAGGTAGCACCTATTATAGTAAATCATTACTATTCTTATTATATAAAGTTATAGCTACTTCTGCGATTATTTAATAAGGCTTCTTAGCTTTTTATAAAGTAATAGATTTTTTCTACCCTAGGGTTATTTCTTTTTCTTCCTTATTATATTATATTATTTAATAACTACTTTCATATTTCCTAAGTCCTTTATTAAACCTTTATAGACCCTTCGCAGGATCCTTCCTATCCTTTAATACTTCTATAACTATTATAAGTGCTAAGAGCCTTATTTACTAACTCCTCGCTAAGTATAGCCCTACTAAGTCTAAGCTTAGTAATAGCAACTATTAGTATAACTAGGCGGGTGGTAGCAAGCCTTATATTACCTATATACTATAGCTCCCTAAGAATACCCAGGTTATCTACGCTTATTAATACAATAGTAACTATATATATAAGTTATACTAGGTTCGTAGTATTAAGTGCTATAGGGTAAGTTTAGCGATTGTTTAGGGAAGGTATAGGCTAACCTTTCCTATTTCTAGATCCCTGCTTATCTTATTAATACTATTCTTTTCTATTAGAACTAAGTTAAGTATTATACCTGCGCGATTACTACTAATTAGTATTAATAGCATGAGATTTTCTATATCTTTATAGCTATAGAGCAGGGGTAAGAGCTTCTCTAATACCTCTATAACTAGTTAGTAAACCCTACTAGCTTCAAGCCTAGTACTAAGAACTATAATAACTAACTACTCGCTATAAGCATAGAGGAGAATATAGCTTCGCGCGCCTAGGTATATCTATAGGTTTTACTTGAGGTAGGATTTTATCTTAAAGCTAGTCTTATCCTTTTATTATTCTAATATATATTTATAAGCAGCTTGCTAAGCTAAGGATAAGGTTTTATTTAAGGAGATCATAGTATAGCTTAATCATACTCTTCTTACTTACTATATAATAAAACTTATATCTTTAAGTAGGCTACCTTTCTTGATAAGCTTGCTAATATCCTAATAATATAGCTCTTAAAGAGCGATACCTATATATCTATACTACTCTTATAGGAGCTTTTGAAGATTTAGGGTTTCTATATGCTTTATAATACCTATTACTAAGCTCCTATTGCTATCTTTAAGGTTATTAGTAATAGCCCTATACCTTAATTTAATTCTTATAAGAAGGTTAGCAAAGACTTAGTAATAGCTTATTAGTACTAGGTTAGTAGCAATAAGGAGGATAAGTCCTTGGGTGCAGAGGATAGTAACTCTAATAATACTATAGAGAGCAATAGTTAGAGTAGTAATAATAGTATTACTAGTAATAGCTTAGAGGGAGAGAGCGAGGATAGTAATAGTAGTAATAAGGATAATAATAATAAGGAAGAAGGTGATAGTAATAATAATAAGTAGTAGTACTAGCAGAACTTTAGTAAATATATAGTAGACTTCTATAGTAATATAAGGTTAGATACCTATCGGTTTTGCATTGCTTTTATAGGGGGGTTCTTCTCTTAGTATTTTAGCTATTCTTATAGTTAATTAACTTTTCTTATTGCTCTATATTACTTATTATCCTACTTATAATATAACTTATTCTACTATTTCTTAAATCTAGTGAGGATTTGCAAAGCATTCGCTAGGTATTCTTTAGGCTCCTAGGTATTATATTCTACTAGCTAGCCCTTTTATTTAACTAAATATAGGGGGCTTATTAATACTTCTATTTATAATATAATATCCTTAACTTCCTATTCTTAAGGGTCTTCTTTAAGGTCTAGGAGCTACCTCTTACTAAGCTTTTAGCTATATTATAGCTTAAGCAAAGTAATAGAGAAGATATTATATACTCTACTATACTTCTCTAGAATTTATACTCTATAGATATTAGAGCTTATAACTTCTATAACTAATATAGGAATAAATCTTAGGGCGAGCTTTTACTAACCCTTTATAAAATAGAAGTTCTTTATTAAGAGTCCTATAATATCTCTAATATTATATAATTATACTTTCCTTTTAATATTTATATTCTTAGCTTATACCTCTATTATATATTGCTAGTTCTTAGCTATTCTTTAGCAAACCTCTATTAGCTTCTTAAGTCCTTTATTAACCCCTTAGGTCCTGATCTTAATATTTAGTAAGTAGTAGTTACTTATTTGAGGGTAGTATCCTATAAGGGCCTCGAATAGGGATATACTAATAGTAATATATTAGCTATTATTATATATAAATTCAGCTTTTACTAATTATATTGCCTATTAGTTATATAAGCCTTTGCTAAACTTTATAAGATATATAATTAAGGTTTAATATATTCTTTTAGTCTAGCTATCTATCTATAGATACTATGCTATAGAGATATGCCCTTCTATATCTCAGGCCTTAGTCTAGTCTCGCTAGAACTAGCTAGTAATTAGTTTATCTTAGTTACTAATAATAACCTCTAGTATGCTATATTAGCACTCGATCTCTTAATATAAGATCCTTGCTAAACCTGCAGCATCTAGTCGCTTAGTTATTACTAAGAACTATACTACTTTAGTTATCTGATATATAATTACTAGGATTATATTATAAGTAATTCTATTATCTTAGCAACTTTCTAATAAGCTAGTTAAGAAGTCTAAAGAAATCTATTAGAATAGGTATGCTAGTAGTTCTAGTATTTGCAGTAGCTTATATAGCTTATGCTATAGTATGCACACCCCTTAGCAGCGCGGGCACTTAGCGATATATTACTATATATCCTCTATTAAATATAGCTAATAAAACTTTTATAAGATTAGCTTAGCTATTTTTATTTACTCCTATATACCCTAATCTAGGCGTATTATAATAGTTCTTTAGGATTTTATAGCAGAGGGATCCCTCTTCTAGGATAATAAGTCTTCTTTTAAACTAAAGGATATTATTCTTATTAACTTAGTATCTGTAAGAGTATGGCTATAGGCCTAAACTAGGAAAGGCTAGAATGCTGAAACGTAGGTATCCGTTATTATATTAAAACTATTACTTAACCTTCTAAGTCTGTAACTTATAGAGTTTTCTCTAAGGTGCATTTATCTACCCCTAACTTGCTAACGTTCTGCTAATAGCATAGCTTTGCATCCTATACCTGCTATTATTCCTTATAATTACCCCCCCTTCTAAAGCCTTAGTCCCTAAGGCATACTAGTAGGGTAATATAGCTCTATATTGCTAACTATAAGGCGATAGTTTAGCGCTTTTATTATATTATTTACTATCGCTCCTTCCTGCGCTAGATTTAGGCTGCTATAGCAAATGATATATTTTGTTTTCTAGCGTGTTATATATTTTTGAATTTTGAGCATTACTATTATTTCTTTTAATTAGTTAATAATAGTTATATAACTATTTAGTAGTATATAGCTAGTAATTATTTAGCCTTATTACCTAGCGATGCTAAGTATAAAAGGGTATCTTCTTTTTAAGGTCTCTAACCTAGTTGAATTTTCCCCTCTTTAGCTATCCTTTTTTTTTAACTTAGCTGCCTTCGTTTTCCTTTAGCGCCTATTTCATAAGCTTTTGCTATAATTATCTAATTTTTCTTCCTTTCCCTTTTTTAGTTTATCTCTTTCTCTATTATTTTGCTAATCGCTCTCTATAATGTCTTATATTACGCGCATAGGTATAGTACTTACTAAATACCTATATAATCTTGAGATCCTCTCTAGCGACCTTACTAATAGCGCTAATAGTAGCTATCCTTACCTTAGCTATCTCTATAAGATATATTAGGATATTATTAACCTTCGCTATATATATAGCGAGTATGCGCAGAAGTATATCTACTATAACTTCAATAAGAAGAAATATACTACTATAAGTCTCTACTAGTTTGCTGCCTTATTACTATATGCTAATACCTAGTAGGTCCCTTAGGAGCTTTAGGGCATAGCCTAGATAACCTAGAGTATATTCCACTAGATCTAAATTTAGGAGCATAAGGGTATTCTAACCCCTCTTTATTATTATATTCTCGCTTTACTTAGTAACTATTTAGTAGTATAGAAGTATATTACTAAGCTTATTTATAATCCTATTACTAGTAGTAGTAGCTATAATATAGAGCAGCTCTAACTCCAGGAGCTCGCCTCGATCTATAAGCACCTAGCTCTTAATATCTTAGTTTATATAGGCTATTATTCGCTACTCCCTCGCTAACTATATCCTATTTATAATTAGTTCTAGATTAATAACCTTTATAATAGTATTAATATACTTTAGCGCCTAAACGCTGCCTAGCTGCTATATATTTATAATAATAATCCTATTATATACCTCTATAATAAGATTAATTATCTAGTTAATAACCCTTTAATAAAACTAGTCCCTAAGCGCCCTTATAAGTATAATATTAACTCCTTTCCTAAGTTTAGTAAGGCGTTTTAAGATAACCTCCTTAAGTATACTTCCAATAATATTCCCTCCTGCTTTATTACTATTACTAGTACTTGCCCTTTCTCCTATGCCTTATACTTATATACTCCTACTAAATATAGCTAAGAGGATAGCAATAAGTTAGCAAAGAAGGCTAGGAAGGCTAAAAAGACTAAGGTTACTATTACTATCTCTAATAGTAGCTCTAGTAATAAGTTAGGTAGCGAGGTAGGTAGTAGCTCTAGTAATAAGTTAGGTAGTGACTCTAGTAGTAAGTCTAGTAGTAAGATAGCTAGTAGTTAGTCTATAAGTAGTAATAATAGGGATACTAGTAATACTAGCTTAGCAACTAGTTAATATGGTACTGCTCGTGGTTATAGTAGTTAGAGTGCTTGCGCCTATAGCTATAGTTAGAAGTATATAACTAGTTAGATTATTAGCTCTCTCCCTTTTCTTTATAGGATAATACCCTCTTTTTGCTATAATATTAGTAATAATTCGCTACTTAATATAATTAATATTTTACTTCTTAATTTAGCTTCTATTCTATAGTCTTATAACTTATAATTAGCAACTTATTGCTATAACTTTAGCAACTAGTTATCCTACTTCTTATAAGACCTCTTATACTATTTATTAAACTTATAAATAGCCTCTTATATATTTACTAAGTTCTCTATAAGCTCCTATATATTATATTCTATAGGCTATCCTACCTATTTAACTAAATACTATATAATACTACTAATACCTTGCTATATAATAATCTCTTCTACTTCCTATTCCTCTAGCCTATCCTCAAGCTCTAGGTATATAGGCAAACCTTTGCTACTTACTTAGTAGTTATCCTATAGTTCTAGTAAGGTAATAGAGAATATATTATATATCTATTAGTACTATAGGAGCAGATAGACCTTATATACTTATATACTAACTAGTTCTATAATAGCTACTTCTAGTCCTTATACCTCACGTTATAAGACTTAGCTTATACTTTAGTAGCCTTCTGCTACTATTCCTAGGCCCTCTTGCGGAGTCTTGAAATATATTTAATTCGCTCCCTTATGCCCTATATTATAACCCTATTCGTAGGAGTCATATATTCTATATAATATAGGTAGTAACTATATAAGGCCTCTATTAGCAAGTAGCTAGTAGTGCTATAGTAACTATTATTATATGCAAACTCCGCCTTAGGTAGCTAGACTACCTACTCTTATAGCAAGCTGCTAGCATATGCTTATAGGTATTTCTCTAACGTCTAATAGTAGTAACTCTATATTACCCTCTAGGGTATGTTCTTCTTTTAGCACCCCTATTAGCAGCTTATAGGGGGCGATATTCCCTAATATATATATAATATAGGCCTTCTAGCTATTCTTAATAACTTCTTATATAAATACTAATAGCTTAGTAATACTAAAGCGTTTATATTCCTAGGTATTTATCTAGGTATTAATTATAATACCCTCTCTTCCTATAGAGTATTATAATAAGAGGAGGTCTCTTGCTCCTTTAGGTTAGGGGGCTTTAGCAAAGAGTTGCTATATCTTCCTTGCTCCTCCTCCTAAGTTAATAAGGAAAAATATTAACTAGTATATTGTCACACGCCTTTTGGTGATATAGTCGGCCATCACGTGGTATTCCACGTGACCACGGGTGGGCTTAACGCCTATCCTTTAAGTAGGAGACTTCTAGCAGATAAGCTTAGAAGGCTCGGCTATTATAGAATATATTACGATATACTTATAATTACCTATTATACTATTTATTATTATTTATGCTTATATTGCTCTTTTCCTTATTTTACTCGCAGTCTTAGCAACCCCTACTATAGCCCTAGGCTAGTAGGAAGACTATGATATCTAGTAGTATAACTTATCCTTTTTTTCTCCTTATCTAAGACCTCCCTTATATAGCGAAGACTTATAATAAGGTAGAGGACTCGGACTTAACCTCGAAACCCCCTCCTAAAAGCATTTATATACTAAAAGGAAGGAAGTTAAAGAAGTTAAAGAGATAGAGGTCTTAACTATTAACTTATATAGCTAACTATTCGAGTTTAATATTAAATTAGTATAGTAATCCCTCTCTTATAGAGGAATATTATAATATAGGAGATATAGCTAGAATTAGATACTACAACGAGGCTTATAGACTCTATAGTTTCTAGCAGGCTTACGAGGACTATAACTTTACCCTTAGCCTTAGCGAATAATTTTATAACTAGATAGCGAACCTCGCCTCTCTTAAATAGGATAATAACTATATACCCTATATAGATATTATCGATATAGGCTAGAAGGCAAAAGCTAATCTATACTATTACTAGATACTTAAGCCTAATAACTATATAGCTACGTTAATTAGTATTATTAATATAATTATAGCTATAAGGGATACTCTAGCAATAGCAGCACTTTTTATACCCCCGTCTAGAGAAGAAAGCCTTTATAGAGCTAGCAAGAAAATCACCCTTCTGCCCCCGAGAGATAAAAGAGTTATAACTCCTATCTAATCTAGCTAGTCAAATAGCGAACCCCTAGGACCTCCTATTAAAGTAAGAGCTATAGTAGATAATATTTATAATAAGAGCGGAAAAAACCCTAAGCTACGAGTTATAGCGCTAGAAGATACTATTATAGGACTATTAGAGCGAAAAATCTATAGAATACTATAAATTCTTTATAATACTACTATAGGTCTATTAAAGTAGGATATATTAGCAGGGAGGACCTAGCTGCTATAATAGAATTTAGCGCTACTACTAATATTTTTACTATTATCCTAGGGGCCCTACCTAGAGCTACTAGCCTAGGGTCTTAAGGCTTTACTCCTTTAAGTATTTAGCTAGCTCGAGGCTAATACTAGGATATTATAGCCTATAGGAACTTAATAAGAAGGTAGATTTGCCTAATAATATAGTATTTTTTAGCTAGATGCTAATAAGAAGTATAGCATAAAGCCCGTCTTTTATAACTAGGATATTCTATGCTATAAAGAGATAGATCTATAGATCTCTAGCCTAGATACTAAAACTACTAGCCTAGCTATAGCCTTAGAGATTATATAGAATTAGAGCTCTCTACTATAAGGAAAAGCACTTAGCTAGTAGGAATACTAACTTAAGCTAATTGAATAATAGAACTACCTCTGCGCGGGATATTACGCCCTATGCGATGCTATTAGGAGACGCTTTATGCTAACTTAATAGGAGTCTATCTAATAGATCGCTATATATAGGTTTATTATAAAAGACCTTAAGGGAGATAAAGATATTTATAACTTTACTTAGAACTATTTTAAATATAATAGAGCGTAAATAGGACTAATATCTATAGTTAGTTAGCTATTAATAATCTTCTATAATATAATCGACCTAGAGCTTTAGCGATTCCTAGATAAACTAACTACTAGTAATACTCTCGAGGATTACCTTAATATAGCTAAGAAAAAACGCAAGGCAGTTTAGCGCAAACTCTAGGTGCTAATTAGCATTAACTATATATCAGAAGAATCCGACGACGTAATATAGACTAATAATAAGGGATAACGGAATAACCGAGACTTCTAACGGGATAATCATAATAATCTATAACCCTAATAATTTTATTAACCTTAGCAACGCTTCTAGCGCTCTAATAACTATTAAAACTAGAAAGATCGCTACCTATAGAACTAGCTATAGAGAAACCTAGGTTTTTAATATTATATAAAATATAATAGACTAGGCTAGACTAACTTAAATGCCTATTATATATAGGAGGATTATAATAATAACTATAATATCAACGACCTCGTTAAGAGCAGCTATATCCTACTAGACGTATAGGAAGTTCCCCATGATTTAGCTACCTTATCAGAGCAACTATATAAAGAGGAAATAGTAAGCTAGATAACGGACGTCGTAGTTATATTGAGAAGCCTGCTAGTGATCTCCCTAATTGCTTTAGTTCTAGACTCTGCTATATATTATATTAATAATATAGTGAATTTCGCAGGTCTTATTATAATTCCCCTAGCAAATAACGCATAAGTATTACTATTGGAAGCCCAGTCGGCGGTTCGTCGCCGACCCGACCGGCGCCACGTCGGGCCGTTCGGGATCCACCTATTGCGCCGATTCAACCAATAGGAGGGCTAGGACCCTATATATAAGGACTGCCTATATGGCTATTGTAACTACCAAACCTACGATAGTTAGATATTACGAATAACTATAGTATTACGGAAGAACCCTATCTTTCTAATACTATTACCTGCGCAGGATAGTTATCTGATACTAATTAGTAGTTAACTTAACTATTGCGACTACTCGAGTTACTATAGATTAGTAAGGTTTATTACTACCTATATTAGAAGAGACGTCTCCGCTATTGATATTATTACTACTAGCAGAGGGATTGAAACGACCGTTATGGGCTACTATGATAACTATTTAATAACGTCCAGGCTGCTTTATGCTTATATATAACGACCAGTTGAGTAAACGACTATAGCGATAATATCTAGGCTGCTTTGCGCTTATATATAATAACCTCGATGCGAAAAGCTATGATATCGCGAAAAATAACGTATACTATACCCCCCCCCCTACCTCCTCTATTCTATTCATAATAGCTACCCTAACCGCTGAGCCGGGTAGTAACCCCCCTCCTCCTCCTACTACCTATAATAGATCTATCTAAGGATCTATCTATAGCAATATCCCTATCCCTACCTAGCTTAAGGGCATTATCTAGCCCGACCTATAGGGCAAGGTCTTCGAGATCGACGAGGATAGTAACGATATTCCCGATATATTTATTAAATAGGTGAATATATAGATAGGCTATTAACTTGAGGTCTATAAGATCGATAAGAATACTAGCTAAGCCTTCTAGTATGAGTTCTTATATAACTTTATTAGCTAGATTACTAAACTATTTAGCAAAGCTAACTAGAAGCTTAGGAAAGCCCTTAAAGACTATGTCGTTAGCTATGGAGTATAGGTTAATCTAGCGGCTAGAATAATCTCTATTAGGCTTATTAAGGCTATAAATAGACCTAAGTTCTATTACTAGAGCTAAGCCTAGTTAGATACCTATATAGATAACTTCCTATAATACCTCGCTAATAATCTAACGTTTATTTATGAGATATTAGTACTAGTTATGCTTATATGCCTGCCCTATTTCACGAGGCCTGATGAGAGCCTCGCCTAAGCTAGAACCCCGTAGTTATAAACCCCTCCCATAATAGCGCTAGTAAAAACCACGCTTATTAGCAGAGATAGCGTAGTTAATAATAATAACTGGGATATAGGCTATAATAGCCTCCTAGCTACGCTAAAGTAGTTAATAGATCTAGCTAAGCTTTATACTAATAATATAAAGTATAGCAGCGCTAAATATAACGTATTAGAGGCGAAATTAACTATCTTTTGGGATATCTGCGAGAAGGTCGGGATCTAGTAATTATAAGCTGCTAGCGCCCTCCCCCTTATACTAAAAGGCCGAGCCTGTAATTACTATTTTAACCACCTTAGTAGCGCTTAGTTAAGCCTCCTAGCTATAGTTAAGAAACTCTATAATTACTTCGAATCCTATGATACCCGCTAGGCCTACCTAACGGAGTAGCGCTAGGCTATATTAACCTAGGTTATCTATAATAACTCCTCTAAAATGAAGATAGAGTACTTAGAGATCCTCGTTAACTATATAACTAAAGTCTAACGAGCCTTACTACTAGCCTATTACTCCGATCTCATCCTATAGGATTATATTATTAACGCTTGCTAAGGGGTTAAAGAGTGCTATTTTTGCCTCTTTAACCCTACTGAGTTAATAGAAGGGGTTCTTAGCTAGTTATATTTAGCTATCTTAATAACAACCCGGCCTATAGCCTAATATATTGCTGAAAATAACGATGGGACTGGGGTCTATTGGACTGACTGTACCTACTATGGCAACGGTCGAAAGAATCGTTTTAGGCCCCGTATAGTTAGCAATAGCTTTAATAATATAGTAAGAGCTAAAAAGTGCTACGTGTATAGCAAACCCGGCTGTTAGTTGATGAAATATACTGATAATGATCGCTGTAAGGCCTATAGCAAGTTTAAGAGCAGCTAATACGTCCAAAATAACGCTAACCCCGCTAAATATCACTAGTTTCTAGCGTGGTATGAGGGTATCGAAGACCTCGCGGCTACTGCGGCTAACTCCTCTATTGTTGATAACCCTATTACCCTCTTTTACTAGTTATTATCTATTAATAATGACGGCAACGAGGATAATAGTACCGACGACGAGGCCTTCCTTACTACTACTTGTTTTAGCTAACCTACTACGGTTAATAGTAATAACGTGATAACCTGCTTAGCTAACTAGTTGACCCTCTATGCGATTAACTACGTTGAACCCTCTTATAACGCGTTAGTCGATAAAAATAATAATCCCGTTGCGATATACGTTACTAACTATTATTTATTAACTATATTCAGAGGGATTATCCCCGACTCTAGCGCAGCCTGATATTCAACCGGGGGTCACCCGTAGTTCCTCGCCTTATAAAAGAGGGTTAACTACTAACTTAACCCCTTTATAGCTGGGGCAGCCTCGATCTGCTTTAGCAGCGCTAACCCCATCGAATCCCTCGGAATAACGGTTATTATAACTCCCTTTAGCGACGTAACCTTCTATATAATGCTAATAAATACCCCCTTCTTATTATCCCTTTATAATATAGACCGACTTAGCGTAAGATTCGATAATATTGCTAACTACCTCGTTTATAATAACCTTATAACCCCGGTTATATAACTATAGGGCTACCTATAGTTTATGACTAACCTGGAAGAGGCTGTCGTAAGTTATAACCTTATTAACGTCGAATTATGCTATATCTACTATCGTTTTAGCTACCTATCCGTCTAATAACTCTATAAAGTCCTCTAACGCGCTAGCTACCCCGTTGATATCGATATAATCAATAAGTTAACGAAGTTTTGCTACTACTACTAACTCTATAGCAGCAGCCCCTATTAGTTTAAGTTTATAATAAAAGACGACTATAATTTCAACTACGAGGTTATTATTAATATTATATATCTTGATAGTAACCGCCCTGCTCTCTATATTATTAATATAGCTATTATATTTAACGCAGCGCGCTTTATAAAGGATATATCTACTAAAACTATATAATAGACCCTTTAGCTCTACTAGATTAACGTATACTAGTGCCTACCCGACTAGATAGTTACTAATACTAATACCTCCTTTTGATCTGCTGAATTTTGCTAATCTATGCGAAAGATAGCGATCTCTATAAAAGAGGTCCTAGTTAAGGCTTATAATAGTATTAGGAAGGTTGAATAATACTATAAGCTATTATACTAGGCTTATGAGATTATCCAGGCAGAAGATCCCTCTGCTAACCCCGATATTACCCTCTAAATAGCTATAAAAGCTATTAATAACGTCGCTAGGCCCGATAGCCTAGTACTAACCCTGCTAGTATTTAGAGCCTACCTACGCCTAATAGATAATTTAGCGCCCTTACTATTAATTATATAACGCGCCTAAGCTATATAAAAGGCTACTAATAAGATCTGCTAACTCTACGCTAGTTATTAGGTTAACGAGGCTATTATAGCCCGAAATAGCCCTATAACTAAGCCCATATTAAGCCTACCTCTCTAGTCGGAGGTTAGAGTATAGTGTGAAAAAGATAGCTAGAAGGGCCCTTACTAGCTTATCTCTAATAATAGCTATAAATATATAGTTTAACTACCTAACGGGCTGAAATCCTTCCGGTTAACTATTATTAAACCTTACTACTAGTCGACCGACCTACTAATAGAACCCGATAGTAATAATAATAGGATTATAAACCCCTATGGGGTAACTAAGAGAATCTACGATATAATCGTTATTACTAATAACGAAGCTCCTACCCTATTATAGCGCCGAGGCTAGCCCCGCTATAACCTGGCGCCAGGTCCGACTTCGACTATACTCCTTGCTAAAATAGATATTACTACTACTAATAAGACCTTCCTATCTACTAAAGAGTAATCCAACTACGACCTCGCTATTAAGTTATATAATAACAGCGTGATTATAACCCCTAGAGAGCCTTTTAAGTAGTTAACCTAATAAGAGATCGAATCCCTTATCGAATAAGGCGTATTTAACTTCGTTAGGTATAACCCTACCCGCTATAGTAGGATCCGGATCTTCTGCTCCCGTATTATTAATGAGGTTAAGAGTAAGATAACCTAGCTCTATAAGAAGTTAAGACTCGTTATTTAGAGCTATGCTAATAATAGTAAAGAGGCTATTTTAACCTAAGCCCCTACGATCTAAAGAGCTAGTTAATAGCTAATCCTTATGATCGCCCTATTATTATTAGCTAATAGCAAAACCCTTTAGATCTATGATATTACCTAAGCCTATGTCTAGTCTATTACCTATCTCGCCCGCCCTATCTTCGCTAAAATCCCCGCTTAAATATGGTATAAATACCCTAATAATACTATTATAGAGGTTATAAAACCCCTCTATAGTATTACTAAGGCTAGTACCTATTAGTAGGCTATATATAGCTATTACTATAAAGAGAGGCTTAAGATAGAGACTTCGTTATTTAACCCCTGCCTGCTTATATTAACGAAAAATAACCTATCTTTTGCTATTATAGGTATATAGACTAATAATACGTTAGGCCTATTAAACGACGCGTTTTCCGCCCTTGAGGAGGCTGAATTAACTAAAGCTAGCTTTTTAGCTAAACCTAAGCAGATCCTTGCTATTAATAACCCCCTTATATTTAATAGTAGGATCGTGACGATCGATAATAACAATACCCTTACCCTCTGCTAAAAGGACTAAGGGCTTAAGTTACGCCCTATCGACCCCTCTGCTAACGAAGCTATCCGAAAGTAGTAATATATTGAATAATATACCTGCAGCGCGTATATTGTATTAATTTGCTAACCTGAGGCCTATTTCGACCTATTCGTTGCTACGTAATAGCAAAACCTTATAGTTAACGATATTAGAATCCTTAACTAGCGAATACTCTAGTAGTTATAATCCCTCGATAGAGGCCTTAGTTTTATCCCGCTTAACCTTGCTACTGCGAAACTATTTGTTTTTATCGATAGATCCTTTGCTAATAACGACGACCTATTATTATAACTAGGCTTTATTATTATACTAGCTAATAAGACTAATAATAATAAAGCTATTAATACGTTCGAAATTAATAGTAACGTTATCTACTATAGCTTAACGAAGTTAAAACGCGTTACCCGTAGCGTGCTAGCCTCGGAGATCTATAGTATAGTTGCTAGCGTTGATATAGCCTATGCGATCGTAATAACCCTCTAAAAGGTCTCCGATCGACTAGATCTACTATCAATATCGACTATTATTTATACCGACTCGTATTCGCTATATAAGTACCTTATTAAGCTAGGTATAACAAAAGAAAAGCGCCTTATAATCGATATAATAGCGCTATAGTAGTTATATAAGCGCTGCGAGATCGCGGAGATCCGCTAGATCTATAGTAATAATAACCTAGCTGATAGACTTATGAAGTTAACGCTGAATAAAGCCCTCTAATAGCTTATTAATAATAATAAGGCGATAATATAGATAGAGGGGTGGGTTATTCGATAGTAGCTAGGGATATATAGCATACCGGGGGATCTGCAGTTATTAGGCTATTTAAGCCCCTTTTATAAGTAGTACTATTTAGTAGTTATCTCGATAAATATAGGCTATTATAGGGTAGGTACCGGTAGTAATAAAAGACTGCTAGTATTAGAAGCCTAGTCGGCGGTTCGTTGCTGACCCGACTAGCGCCACGTCGGGCTGTTCGGGATCTACCTATTGCGCCGATTTAACTAATAGGAGGGCTAGGACCCTATATGCAAGGACTGCCTATATAGCCGTCATAACCACTAAACCTACGATAGTTAGATATCACGAATAACTATAGTATTACGGAAGAACCCTATCTTTCTGGTACTATTACCTGCGCAGGATAGTTATCCGACAATTACTTAAGAAAAACTAAATTATTAACGCCTAGGTAAAACTAGTGAAATAAATAATACTAGCTAAATAGATATATCTCCGCCTTAAGCGATAATATAGCTAGCCTAGAGGAAGTCTATATTAATATAGGCGCCTTAATAACTCTAGTTAATAGGAATTAGGTGCTACGCTTTGCACGAAATCCTACGTTTTAAACGATAGAACTATAGAAGATAAATATAATAGACTTAACCTTTTATATAATAGAGCAGGTTATATTCGACTTCTATATCCTAGGCACTATTAGCAACGTGGAGATCTATAGCTATATTATTATTATAGCTAGAGTTATAAATACCCTCAGAGCGAATCTTCTACTAGGAATACTATTCTATAAAGATTATAAGCTAGGTATAGACTTTAATAAGGGTATAGTTAAGTTCCGCTTAGTATACGGAATATAGTATCTAGTTTAGTTTAGGAGATAGTATCTAGTAACTAGACGAGTTAATAACGCCTATACCGTAGTTATTCCCCTATAGAGCGATATATTTATTATAACTAGCTTTATTAACCTCCCTAAGTTAAGCTAGTAAGGCTCTAATACTTAGCAGTTTCAATCTAGTTATATAGGCGTAGTTAATATAACGGTTATAATAGATAACTATAAGCTTATCCTTATGCGAAATATAACGGATAGGCTAATAATAATCCTAAGAGGATAGCAGCTAAGCTATATTATTTAAATAGAAGCAGAGGAGACTACTAACCTCGTTAACTATACAGATGTTATTACCCTTATAAGAAGAGAATTAAACTCGCGCTAGTTCTCGCAATCTAAATTCGATAGGGCTATAAGTAATATAGTAGCTAGCGCGTAGTTTATAACCCTACTTACTAAATCTAGCTTAGGACCGCCTTATTAAGCGGATAATATTCTATCTTATAGAATATCTAAGCTAAAAGATATCCTAGTTATATAGAGCAAGGATAGAGTTAAGATCTGCAATTAGGATACGGTTTTTACTAGTAGACTTAAGGGAATCCTTGATAACTAAGATATCTACTATAATAAGGGGATTATACCTATGCTAGACGACTAATATATATATATTAAGCTCGTTAAAGGATAGTAAAACTAGAAGGCTATAGTAAAGCCTTACCCCCTTAGCGCTAAAGACCTCAAAGTCGTTGAGAATATCTATAGCAAGATATATACTGATAGTAAGATAGTATGGGGTAATAGGCTAATCCTAGTTATCTATCCGCTCTTCGTTATATAGCAAGTAGCTAATAGTATAAAAAAAGGCAGGGTTGTTATTAACCTTCGCCCTCTTAACTAAATCACTATCCTAGACGTATACCTGCTTCCTAACTAAGATAATATAATAGATACCCTTAGAGGGAAGAAACATATAATAATATTTAATACTACTAGGTTCTTCTACTAACTGCTAATCTACTCGAGATATTATAATAGGATAGTAGTAATAAGTCCCTATAGTATTGAGGTTTCTAACGTCGTCCTTATAGGATTTAAGAACTCGCTAGCCTACGCCTAGCGTTTTATAGATCGCCTCCTGCACGACTACTAGTACTTTGCTCGAGTATATATTAATAATATTATTATCTTTAGTAATAATAACGAGGATTATCTCTAGTATATTAATATTATTCTTAAGCTCTTCGAGAATAACTACCTTTATATTAGACCTAAGAAGTCCTTTGCAGGGTTTCTTGAAGTAAGACTCCTCAGCTATATTATAAATGCTAATAGTATTAAATAAATAGAGGATAGGATCGCAGCTTTTAAGAACCTCTACTTCCTAAAAACTCTCTATAATATCGAGAGATACCTCGGAATAGCTAAATAGCTGCGATATAATATACCCTAGTATAATATTATTATAACGCTGCTATAGGATAGAAAAACCCGTCTTATTGCGAAACTCTATAATAAAAATATACTTCCTAACGGTCTATTAAAGGTAGTTCGAATAAAGAGGGTCTAAAAGGTGTTATTTAAGCTAATACTAAGCGAGCAAGAGGTGTAGAATACCCTCTAGGAGAATCTCTATAACTAGGTTATAAGATATTACTATAACCTAAATAAGCCTATATTTTTTAAGGTTAATGCTTATAAAGGCAGCTTTAGGCTTATAGTATTCTAACTAGGTATCTTATAGAATAGTACTAATATACCTAGCAAAGATATTGCGTAAATCTATATCTAATTAGTGCTTTTTCTATCTAAGGTTATATTACCCTTAGAAAAGCGATACTTTGCTATAGAGGTAGAGGTAGTAGTAGTAATATAGGCTATAAAGAAGCTCTATAAGCTCGTATAATTAAATAAGCACCTTATATAAATTCTTATAGATTACGTAGTTATAAAGGGAATTCTTATATATACCTCGCTATAGACTATAGACCTTAATAAGGCTAACCTATAGCTCGCGAGCGCTACGAACTACCTATTGCAATTCAACCTTAATATTACCTATATACTAGGGAAGCTTAACGTTATCCCTAATGCCCTCTCGCATCTGCTATTGCTTATAGCCTTAGGACGAGCTAATAGGTTTGAGGATAGCGACGTTCTCGCGGAAATAACCTATAGCAATATTAATATTAATATAGGATTTATAAGCATAGTTAACTAGTTAGCTGAGAAGTCCTAAGCCTATAGAGTAATAGGGGAGATAACTATAAGCATTTCAGAGGACTTTATCGCCGAGATTATAGATAATTATACTAACGATACGAGGTATAGCAAAATTCTTAAATAACTCCGATCCTAGTAGAAGGAACTAGGTAAGTAGTAGTTACTATTTAATGCTACTACTAAGGAAAATAGCGCTAAAGCTGCTAGGAGAGCCCTAAAACGCTATTGAATAACTTCTTAGAGTCTATCGCTAGAAGGGCTTATCCTTTATATAGCTACTAATAGTACCTAGAGACTCTATATCCTGCGTAAGTTAGTACCTGCAATTCTCCGCCTTAGTTATAACGAAAAATACTACTTTAGTACGGACCGTATAATAGTAGAAATATCGACTTTTTAGTTTTATAATAAGAAGTCGCTTATATAACGATATATCGCTTACTATAACTAATATAAAGAGAACTAAATTAACTGCTAAAAGCTACTAGGATAGCTATAACCTATCCCTGTTATAGATATCCCTTATAATACCGTTACTATAGACTTTATTACTAATATACCTAAGGTGCTATCCCACGGAAGTCCCTATATCCTACTAGGTTTCCTAGAGTTAGATACATTAGCGATAGTAATATATAAATTCTTAAAGAAGATAATCCTTCTCATAGGATATTTAACCTATAGAGCAAAAGAATAGGTAATAGTCCTATTCTATATATTTTTCCTCTTAGACTAGGGAATTCTATATTATATTATTAGTAACTAGAATCCTAAGTTTATCTCTATAGTATAGTATATAATATTTAATACCCTTAATATTAGGCTCCTCCTCTTAATAGTATACTACCCTTAGATAGATAGGCAGAGCGAAAGAATAAACTAGATTGCTAAGATTATAATATAGTTCTATACGTCTAAATCCCCTAATATCCTATAGACTAATATACTACCTACCCTATAGCATAATCTTAATAACTCCCTATCTACTATAATTAGACGATCGCTAAATAAGGTTATGCTTAGATTTAAGCTACGAAGTATCCTCAACGTAGTTATATAAACGAGCGCCCTAACTAAGAGCCTTACTATCCTTAGGGAGATATATTAGAAGGAGGTACTACTACTTATTAATATAGCGAACGCCTTATATAAGGAGAGATATAATAACTACTATACTAATATAACTTTTAATAAAGGGGATAAAGTCTAGATACGACTTAGCAAAGGATTCTACTTACTAGGATAATATAATAGTAAATAGACCTCTAGATAGATAGGACCCTTCTAAATTAAGTATATTATTAGTCCTCTCGCTTATAAGGTGGATATTCCTAAGCACTAGCGGGTTTACCTAATCCTCTCTATAGCCTAGCTATATAAGCTAGCCTAGGGAGAAGACCTATTTAACTATAAGACTCCGCTACTAAAGCCTATTGAGGTTAATAGTAGTGAGGAATAGGAACTTAACTATATTATTAAATAAAGAGTCTTATAGAGGAGTTATAAACCTACTATTAAATACCTTATCTAATAGAAAGGCTTTATAGCAAAAGACGATACCTAGGAATAAAGAGATTTACTATTACTTAATATAAACGATCTTATTAACGAGTATAACGCTAAATTCCCCCTTAACTAGGATACTAAAAGAGCTATAAGAAGGCGCGCACCTTATATATAACTAAATAGTTTTCCTATCCTTTTAATAGGATAAATATATATACCCTGAATTAATATTATAATTGCAAATTTTCCCTTTATTATTACTATTTTTTACTATTAACTACTCTTCCCTCGATCTCTCTATCTTATATCGAAATAAATAGGAAGGAGTAGAGGGTGCTAACTTTTATATGCTTTCCTTACTAACCCCTATTATAAATTTTTTTTTTCTCTCCTTCTATACCTTCCTTTCTATTTACTATATCTACCTACTTTTATTTAGGTATACCTATACTTTTATTTATTTACTTCTTTCCTATATACTAATTATTACCCGATAAACCTCCTATAATAAGTAATAATATTATTCTAACCCGCTAAATATAGCCTCCTAAACGCTAGCCTAACTAATACTATTGCGATAATAGCTTCTAAAGGCAAGGAAGTTGCTAATAACTACGAGGTCCTATCCTCTCACCTATCTAATAATAATAGCAGCTAAGATAAGGGTACTAACCCCTAGAATAACGAGGTACTTAACCCCGTCTCCCCGCGCTAAGGTAGTAATAACTAAGGTAGTAATAACTAAGTTAGCAACTATAATATTAACCTTAGCACTCTAGTTAAGACTTATAAGTCCGCTACTAAGAAGAAGAAGTCCTATAAGGACTATAAGAAGGGTAAATAGGTAGCTAAGAAGAACTTCTTTACTATAGATACTAAGACCTAATACGAGGGGGTTATTAATAATAATGCTAATAATATTTAGAACGACGATACCTAGGCTACCGAGCTAGTCTATATTATTACTAGTAATACTATTATTATCGAGGAGCCCGCCCTAGCTAAAACTATAGCTACTACCCCTCGTAAGACTCCTAAGAAGGGCTACCCTAGCTCTATAGCCTAGCGCTAGTAGATCGACGAGGCGAAGGCTCGCGTTAATAACGCTTTTCTATACTACTCCGATATAATCCTTATCGAGGAGATTGAGAAAATCCTCGATAGTATTAAGCCTTCTAAGAACGTGTCTTCTAACCTCTATATTAGATATATCTAGGATATCCTTAAGTAAGTATATGTCGGATAACTATCCTGCGCAGGTAATAGTACCAGAAAGATAGGGTTCTTCCGTAATACTATAGTTATTCGTGATATCTAACTATCGTAGGTTTAGTAGTTATGATGGCTATATAGGCAGTCCTTGCGTATGGGGTCCTGGCCTTCCTATTAGTCGAATCGGCGCAATAGGTGGGCCCCATCGGCCCGACGTAGCGCTAGTTAGGTCGGCGACGAACCGCCGACTAGGCTTCTAATACTAGCAGTCTTTTATTACTGCTAGTACCTACCCTATAATAGCCTATATTCATCGAGATAACCACTAAATAGTACTACTTATAAAAGAGGCCTAAATAGCCTAATAACTACAGATCCCCCGGTATACTATATATCCCCGGTTACTATCGAACAACCTACCCCTCTATCTATATCGTCGCCTTATTATTATTAATAAGCTATTAGAGGGCTTTATTCAGCATTAACTTCGTAAGTCTATTAGCTAGGTTATTATCGCTATAGATCTAGCAGATCTCCGCGATCTCGTAGCGTTCGTATGACTACTATAGCGCTATTATATTAATTATAAGGTGCTTTTCTTTCGTTATACCTAGCTTAATAAAGCACTTATATAGCAAATACGAGTCGGTATAAATAATAGTTAATATCGATAGTAAGTCTAGTTAATCGGAGACCTTTTAGAGGGTTATTATAATCGCATAGGCTATATCGACGCTAGTAACTATACTATAGATCTCCGAGGCTAGCACGCTACGGGTAACGCGTTTAGACTTCGTTAAGCTATAGTAGATAATGTTACTATTAATTTCGAACGTATTAATAGCCTTATTATTATTAGTCTTATTAGCTAGTATAATAATAAAACCTAGTTATAACGATAGGTTATTATTATTAGCAAAAGATCTATTAATAAAAATAAATAGTTTCGTAGTAGCGAGGTTAAGCGGGATAAAACTAAGGCCTCTATCGAGGGATTATAACTACTAGAGTATTCGCTAGTTAAGGATTCTAATGTTATTAACTATAGGGTTTTACTATTATATAGCAATAGATAGGTTGAAATAGGCCTCAGGTTAGCAAATTAACGCGATATATACGCTGCAGGCGCGTTATTTAATATATTGCTACTTTCGGACGGCTTTATTAGCAGAGGGGTTAATAGGGCGCAACTTAAGCCCTTAGTCCTTTTAGCAAAGGGTGAGGGTATAGCTATCATCAATCGTCACGATCCTACTATTAAATACGAGGGGGTTATTAATAGCGAGGATCTACTTAGGTTTAGCTAAAAAGCTAGCTTTAGTTAATTTAGCCTCCTCAAGGGTGGAAAACGCGTCGTTTAATAGGCCTAATATATTATTAGTCTATATACCTATAATAGCGAAAGATAGGTTATTTTTTATTAATATAAGCAGGTAGGGGTTAAATAACGAAGTCTCTATCTTAAGCCTCTCTTTATAGTAGCAGCTATATATAGCCTACTAATAGGTACTAGCCTCAGCAATACTATAGAGGGGTTTTATAACCTCTATAATAGTATTATCGGGGTATTTATACTATATTTAGGCGGGGATTTTAGCGAGAATAGGGCGGGTGAGATAGGTAGTAGACTAGATATAGGCTTAGATAATATTGCAGATCTAAAGGGTTTTGCTATTAGCTAATAATAATAGAGCGATTGCGAGGATTAGCTATTAACTAGCTCTTTAGATTATAGGGGCTTAGGTTAAAATAGCCTCTTTATTATTATTAGCGTAGCCCTAAATAATATGTCTCGACTTCTTATAAGGCTAGGTTATCTTACCCTTAACCTCGTTAATAATATAGGAGCAGAAGATCCGGATCCTATTATAGCGGGCAGGGTTATACCTAATGAAGTTAAATACTCCTCGTTTAATAAGGGATTCGATCTCTTATCGGGTTAACTACTTAAAAAGCTCTCTAGGGGTTATAATTATGCTATTGTTATATAACTTAATAGCGAGGTCATGGTTAGATTGCTCTTTAGCAGATAGGAAGGTCTTATTAGTAGTAGTAATATCTATTTTAGCGAGGAGTATAGTCGAAGTTAGACCTAGCGCTAGGTTGCAGCGGGGCCATCCTTAGCGCTATAGCGGGGCGGGAGCTGCATTATTAGTAATAACGATAGTATCGCAGACTTCCTCAGTTACAGGGTTTTCGATCCTATTATTATTACCATCGGGTTCTATTAGCAGGTCAGTCGATCGGTAGTAAGGTTTAATAACAGTCGACCGGAAGGATTTTAGCCCGTTAGGTAGTTAAACTACGTATTCATAGCTATTATTAGAGATAAGCTAGTAAGGGCCCTTCTAGCCGTCCTTTTTGCACTATATTCTAACCTCCGACTAGAGAGGTAAGCTTAATATAGGCTCAGTTATAGGGCTATTTCAGGCTATAATAGCCTCGTTAACCTAACGACTAGTATAGAGTTAGCAGATCTTATTAGTAGCCTTCTATATAGCTTAGGCGCGTTATATAATTAATAGTAAGGGCGCTAAATTATTCGTTAGGCGTAGGTAGGCTCCGAATATTAGCAGGGTTAGTACTAGGCCGTCGGGCCTAGCGATATTATTAATAGCTTTTATAGCTATTTAGAGGGTAATATCGGGGTTAGTAGAGGGGTCTTCTGCCTGGATAATCTTATAAGCCCGGCGTAATAGCTTATAGTATTATTCGACCTTCCTAATGCTATTATAAGCCTTAACTAGGACCTCTTTTATAGAGATTGCTATCTTTTGTATAGATTAGCGAAATTTAGCAGATCGAAAGGAGGTATTAGCGTTAGTAACTATCTAGTCGGGTAGGCCCTAGTATATATCGATCTAGTAGAGCTAAAGGGTCTGCTATATAGTTTTAGCGGATATATCCTTCATAAAGCATGCTACGTTAAACGTAGTAGCTATATTAATAACGTAGAGGGCAGGGCGGTTGCTATTAAGATATATAACGTTAATAACGACCTCGTAGTTAAAATTATAGTCGTCTTTTATTATAAACTTAAACTAATAGGGGCTACTACTATAGAGTTAGTAGTAGTAATAAAACTTCGTTAACTTATTAATAATATCGATATTAATAGGGTAGCCGGCGCGCTAGAGGACTTTATGGAGTCATTAGATAGATAGGTAGCTAAAACAATAGTAGATATAGCGTAATTCGATATTAGTAAGGTTATAACTCACAACAGCCTCTTCCGGGTTAGTTATAAACTATAAGTAGCCCTATAGTTATATAACCAGGGTCGTGAGGTTGTTATAGACGAGTTAATTAGCGATATTATCGAATCTTATGCTAAGTCGGTCTATATTAAAAAGGGATAATAAGAAGGGGGTATTTATTAGCATCACGTAGAAGGTCACGTCGCTAAAGGGAGTTATAATAACTATTATTCCGAGGGATTTAATAGGATTAGCGCTACTAAAGCGGATCGAGGCTGCCCCGGCTATAGAGGGGTTAAGTTAGCAGTTAACTCTCTTTTATAGGGCTAGGAACTACGGGTAACCCCTAGTTAAATATCGGGCCGCGCTAGAGTCGGGGATAATCCCTCTAAATATAGTTAATAAATAATAGTTAGTAATATATATCGCAACGGGGTTATTATTTTTATTAACTAACGTGTTATAAGAGGGTTTAATATAGTTAATTGCGTAGAGGGTCGACTAGTCGGCTAAACGAGTTATCATATTATTGCTATTAACTGCAGTGGGTTAGCTAAAACAGGTAGTAGTGAGGAAGGCCTCGTTATCGGTACTATCACCCTCGTTGCTATCGTCGTTATTAATAGATAATAACTAGTAAAAGAGGGTAATAGGGTCGTCACTAATAGAGGAGTTAGCCGCAGTAGCCGCGAGGTCTTTAATACCCTTATACCACGCTAAAAACTAGTGATATTCAGCGGGGTTAGTATTATTTTGGACGTATTAGCTGCTCTTAAACTTGCTATAGGCCTTATAGCGATCGTCGTTAGTATGTTTTATCGACTAATAGCTAGGTTTGCTGCACACGTAGCACTTTTTAGCTCTTGCTGCGTTATTAAGGCTATTGCTAGCCGTACGGTTAAGGCTATTGCTAGCTATACGGGGCCTAAAACGATTCTTTTAGCTATTACCGTAGTAGGTATAGTCGGTCTAATAAACCCTAGTCCTATTGTTATTTTTAGCGATATATTAGGCCGTGGGCCGGGTTGTTATTAAAATAGCTAAATATAACTAGCTAAGGACCCCTTCTATTAATTCAATAGGGTTAAAGAGGCAAAGATAGCACTCTTTAACCCCTTAGCAGGCGTTAATAATATAATCCTATAGGACGAGATCGGAGTAGTAGGCTAGTAGTAAGGCTTATTAGACCTTAGTTATATAGTTAACGAGGATCTCCAAGCATTCTATCCTCGTTTTAGAGGGGTTATTATATATAACCTAGGTTAATATAGCTTAGCGCTACTCTATTAGGTAGGCCTAGCGGGTATTATAGGATTCGAAGTAGTTATAGAGTTTTTTAACTATAGCTAGGAGGCTTAACTAGGCGCTGCTAAGTCGGTTGAAATAGTAATCGCAAGCTCAGCCTTTTAATATAAGGGGGAGGGTACTAGCTGCCTGCGATTACTAGATCCCGACCTTCTCGTAGATATCCCGAAAGATAGTTAATTTCACCTCTAATACGTCGTATTTAGCGCTACTATACTTCATATTATTAGCATAAAGCTTAGCTAGATCCGTTAACTGCTTTAGCATAGCTAGGAGGCTATTATAGCCTATATCCTAGTTATTATTATTAACTACGCTATCTCTACTAGTAGGCGTGGTTTTCACTAGCGCTATCATAGGGGGGGTCTATAACTACGGGGTTCCAGCTTAGGCGAGGCTCTCGTCGGGCCTCGTGAGATAGAGCAGGCGTATAAGCATAACTAGTACTAATATCTCGCAAATAAATATTAGGTCGTTAGCGAGGTATTATAAGAAGTTATCTATATAGGTATCTAACTAGGCTTAGCTCTAGTAATAGAACTTAGGTCTATTTATAGCCTTAACGAGCCTAATAGAGATTATTCTAGCTACTAGATTAACCTATACTCTATAGCTAATAACGTGGTTTTTGAGGGCCTTCCTAAGCTTCTAGTTAGCTTTGCTAAATAGTTTAGCAATCTAGCTAATAAAGTTATATGAGAACTCGCACTAGAAGGCTCGGCTAGTGTTCTTATCGATCTTATAGACCTCAAGTTAATAGCCTATCTATATATTTACCTATTTAATAGATATATCGGGAATATTATCGCTATCCTTATCGATCTCGAAGACCTTACTCTATAGGTCGGGCTAGATAATACCCTTAAGCTAGGTAGGGATAGGGATATCGCTATAGATAGATCCTTAGATAGATCTATTATAGGTAGTAGGAGGAGGAGGAGGGTTATTGCTATATAGCTCAGCGGTTAGGGTAGCTATTGTAAATGGAGTAGAGGAGATAGGGGGGGGGGGGGGTATAGTATGCGTTATTATTCGCGATATCATAGCTTTTTCGCATCGAGGTTATTATATATAGGCGTAAAGCAGCCTAGATGTTATCACGATAGTCGTTTACTCAACCAGTCGTTATATATAAGCGCAAAGCAGCCTGGACGTTATTAAATAGTTATTATAGTAGCCCATAACGGTCATTTCAATCCCTCTACTAGTAGCGGTGATATCAACAGCGGAGACGTCTCTTCTAATATAGGTAGTAATAAACCTTGCTAATCTATAGTAACTCGAGTAGTTATAATAGTTAAGTTAACCACTAATTAGTATCGGATAACTATCCTGCGCAGGTAATAGTACTAGAAAGATAGGGTTCTTCTATAATACTATAGTTATTCGTAATATCTAACTATCATAGGTTTAGTAGTTATAACAGCTATATAGGTAGTCCTTGCGTGTGGGGTCCTGGCCTTCCTATTAGTCGAATCGGCGCAATAGGTGGGCCCTATCGGCCCGACGTGGCGCCGGTTGGGTCGGCGACGAACCGCCGACTGGGCTTCCAACAGTATATAATATATATATTAATAATAATACCTATAGCAAGCTTCTCCCTAGTTATACCTAGGTCCTCGCTATATACTTTTATAATATCTATAGTTATACTAATAGAATTATTGCTAGTAACCTTATTATAATGAACTATATCGACCTCCTTTCTATCGCCCTGCTCGTTAATATTAGTAATATTACTACTATAGACCTATTAGCCCGCAAGGATACTAAAAACGTAAAAACCCTCGCTAATAAGGCTGAGGGTAATATTAATACTATTATTAATAGTATCTAATAGGAAATCCTTCCTCGCCTCGATACTATAGAGACTAATATAGCTAATATAGATATTATTAATAT